>BSBK01009767.1:2500-217500 GCA_027943335.1 Chamaecyparis obtusa
TAAATTAACAATATCACGCCACGTAGGGCTAGAGCACGAACTAGGAGGATTAACCTTTAAAATGGAAACCAACAAAGAGAACTTAGGGCCAAGCCCAATCAAAATTAAAAACCTCATGACATCAGCAACAACTAGGATCTCCCACCCAGATGTTTGGACATCAGGGTCATGGCCCACTCTTCCTACAAGAACAGGAAGAGGTCTTTATTGTCTTCATTGGCCTCTAGTTTTCCACCAGCCAACTTGTCCTACATAGTCCAGAGGGTCATAGCCAAAGCATGCATGACCTTAAGAGAAAACTTGTTAGTCATCAAAATGTGGTTCTTGAGTTCCTGCAGGTCCTATTTGATGTTAGCTATCTCATTGTCCAAATCAGAGAACTTCAGCTTGAAGGTACCCTTAAATCTGTCATTGCCATCTAGAGGCATAGAGTTGTGCTCGGTAGTGGGGGACTTTGTTTGATGATCATGATGGGAAACTAGGGATGAGGTAGTGCTATGGGGAGCCTCCATGGTTTGTTGAGGGTTGATAGGGTGAGTGGTGCCAGTCATGCTCAGACTCAAGTGCTCATTAGAAGAGCCCTCAATCGACTCAGTGGAGTGGGAGTCTTTTTTCAATAGGGACTTCTCCATCGAATTTGTTTCCTTGATTCTGGTTTTGCACTGCTCCTTAGCAATTCTATTAGACTGGCGGCGACCAGAGCTACCTAAGTCCACCTCCAACTTGACCTGGCTATCCAAGATCCTCTATTTTTTGGGCTTTCTTTCAGTCTTAGGCATACTGTCAGACTCCTTCAAATATTTAGTATCAAGGGCCTCAGAGACATGGGATTCCTCAAGCTCCTCCCCTCTTTTAAAAGGGTTTTTCACACACCTTTTGCAGCTTTTATCATCTTTAGGGACAAGATCCGCCTCCTAGATTTCACAGATGGAGTGGGAGGTGGAATGAGTGGGACTGTCAATTTTTGAAGGGGAATCCTCCTCGGTGACCTCTTGACTAATCAAGGGAGGTTGGGGTGGAGGGTAGATAGCCTTGTGGAATTGATAAAGACAGAGTAGGAGACCCTGATGGAGAATAGGGGTCAGTTTTTCAAGGTTGTCCCTAATATCCAAGATATTGCTTTCAATGGAATGAAGGAGGTAGAAGGGAATGGAGATGAGGTCCCTATTTCTAATGTGATTGAGAAAAGGTAAATGGTAATAGTAGAACACCATAAATTTACCTTCCAGGGTCAAATACTTCATCACAATGAGGCACAGCTTGGGCCAGAATTTTGGAAGCTGCTCACAATTGAAACCCCCCATCTTCTTAACAGGTTTCTCCCCTACTCTAAATAATTGGCTGAGGCTAGTAGGGTTCGGCGTCCTACTAGTTTTTTTTATACTTTCTTCCATCCACAGAGAGCCCCGTCACCTTAGCAATGACCTCCTCATTTATCTAGAAGTGAATGCCCCCCAACAAAGACCTCCCTATTGTTCCAGGATGAGACAAATTGCTTGGATATTTGTTCATCATGTCCTTCTTTCATGCGCTCCATGAAACCCCAGATACCACTCTCTTTACAGTAGTGGGTCACCAGAGGGTCAGAGGTGAAAGCCTCATCAATCTTATCCAATTCAATGTGCAAAATTCACATTTTTGAAACATCAACTAACAGTAAGTTTTTCACTAGAATTTGTGACAATTTTTAATGTAAATAATTATGCAACACATTAATGATCGAATTACTTTACTATGAAAGTCTTCTGGTAGCAAAGAAGTTATCACTTGAACATTTTTTTAAGAAATGGAAGGACGAGTATGTTGGATTTCCTTTTTCATTTGTGATGTATCTTTAAAACACACAATATTATACATGCATAGATAAAATAGTCATTCCTTAGCAATGTCATCAAAGGGAGGTGTCACAATGGTTTAGTAGTAAATGGAGAAAGGATGACATTTAATGAATCAAGATTATACATAGTTTGATTATTAGTATTCTTTTTTATCTCTTTCCTCAAATTTAAACATTTATTTTCAATTTTTTTATGTGTTTTTTTTAAGCTATTATTAATGAGTTTACCTTATAAATAGTTAGATTATTTGTTTCATTCATTTGTCATATATTTTACTTCAAAAAACATTTATTTATAGGTGTAAGAACCATCTTCTATAAGGTGTTTGTTATAGATACAACTCACCTCAAACTAAATACTATCTAATTTGACTTTGTTTCTATTATTTATCATTGTTTTTCCTTCTCCATTCCCATCTCTATCTATGTTTCCATCTACATGTGTCTTTCTATTTTTATCTCTTGTATCTATCTCTCGCTCTTTCTTATCATCTAATTAATTCAACGGTTTTATTTAGTAATATTTGGATCCTTTTAAATAGATGTAAAATTGACTCGAAACTATCACTTATTTATTGAGACCTTTGCTACACAAAAAAAATCATCTACTAACTTGTGTATCAATTGACCTCATGTAATGCATGTAAATGTATGAAAAAAATAAAAAAGACCACAAATTTCCATATCTGACCTACAACACCTCTTTGGCATACCCATTGCACATCAAGATGTAATTGCTAGTTATAGATATTGGCCATTGACTAAGTGAGGATCAAATCCTCATGCAGTTGCCATGTACCGATTTAATGAATTTGGAAGAATCGCCTTGTTGCGTGAATAAGGAAGACAATCGAGCAAAAGTCCAGAGGATTCAAGAACATAGGTTGAAAGCATTCATTACAGATCCAATAACCATCTTACATCTTCTCTTCCTTGTGAAAACCCTAAATTACGTATCTAGTAATAGTCAAATCAATGTGGAAGTCATGGTCCTCTTCCAATTTAAAAGCCTACAAGATCTTAGAATATCTCTTCACGCAAAGAGAATTAAATTGTTTAAGGGGACTTGATTGTATGCCCATCCAATTTTTACACATGTCAATTATTCTCTATCATCTTAGAGAACTAAAAGATAAATCAATAGTGAAATAATTAAATTAAGTGAAAAGTTGCATACATCATCCTAGAGGGTTTTCTTGTTTTCCAAATTTATACAAATTTTGGGACATTGAACTAAGATAACTTATCTCCTTGTGATACAACAAAAATTCTCTTATTGTATTCTTGCATGTTGTTATCCCTCAAATAAATTGGAGGATTAGAGAAAATAAAGGCTTATGAGAAGGGTAACATATATGAGACCTCAAAGGTAATAAATTGTATTTACCTTTTCTCAATGACATCAAAAATAAGGACCTCATCTCCATTCCCTTTTACCTGCTTCATTCCATTGAAAGAAATATCTTGGATATTAGGGAAAACCCTAAAAAACCAATCCCTATCCTCCATTAGGGTCTCCTGCTCTGCCTCTATCAATTCCACAAGGCCATCTGCCCTCCGCCCCAACCTCCCTTGATTATTTAGGAGGTCTCCCAAGAGGAATCCCCTTCAAAAACTGACAACCCCACTCATTCCACCTCCCAATCCATCCGTGAAATCTAGGAGGTGGATCTTGTCCCTAAAGATGATAAAAGCCACAAAAGGTGTGTGAAAAACCCTTTCAAAAGAGGGGAGGAGCTTGAGGAATCCCATGTCTCTGAGTCCCTAGATACTAAAGATTTGAAGGAGTCTGACAGTACCCCTGAGACTGAAAGAAAGTGCAAAAAATGGAGGATCTTGGATAGCTAGGTCAAGTTGGAGGTGGACTTAGGTGGGTCTGGTCTCCACCGATCTAATAGAATTGCTAAGGAGCAGTGCAAAACTAGAATCAAGGAAACTGCTTCGATGGAGAAGTCCCTTTTTGAAAAAGACTCCCAATCCATTGAGTCAATTGAAGGCACTTTTGATGCCCACCTGAGTCCAAACAGGACTAGCACCACTCCCCCTCCCAACCCCCAACATAACATGGTGGCTCCCCCTAGCACTACCTTGCCCCTGACCTCCCCTCGTGATCTTTAGACCAAGTCCCCCACTACCGAGCACAACTATGTGCCTCTGGATGGCAATGACAAATTTAAGGGTAACTTCAAGCTAAAGTTCTTTGATTTGGACAATGAGATAGCTAGCATCAAACAAGACTTGCAGGAACTCAAGAACCACATTTTGATGACTAACAAGTTTGCTCTTAAGGTCATTCATGCTTTGACTATGACCCTTTGCACTGTGCAGGAAAAATTGGTGGGTGGCAAATTGGAGGCCAACAAAGACAATAAAGACCTCTTCATGTTCCTGCAGGAAGAGTGGGCCATGACTCTGATGTCTAAACATCTGGGTGGGAGATCCTAGTTGCTGCTGTTGTTATGAGGTTTTTATTTTTGTTCGGGCTTGGCCCTAAGTTCTCTTTGCTGGTTTCCTATTTTAAGGTTAATCCTCCTAGTTCATGGTCTAGCCCTGCGTGGCATGATATTGTTAATTTAGTTGCTACTACTTGCTTAAGATACTCTGGTTAGACCATTTTGAAAAGAACTGTGATGTTTGTTTTTTATAGAGGCAGATTAGACCTTGTTTTTTTTTCTGTTGTTAAGCTGTTGATAAATTGCTCTAGACTAGTGCTATTAATGTGCTTCTAGTCCACTGTACTACGGGTCAGCACCCTCTTTCTTCTTTTATCTATCAAAAACATATATGAGAGATCTACATTAAGGTCAAGTTTGAAAGTATAGGATGGATTTGTAAGGGTGGATCTAACCCATGTGTTTATACTTAGCCTAAGATAACATAATGATCATTCCTCAATCATTGAGCTAAACTTTATTTCTACATCATAATTGTTGACAATCATTCTTTAATCATTGAGCCAAGAACTTAATCTTCCTTCATTTAATTTCATATATTAGCAGGTAAACTCAACTAGATTATCAATTGTCAAATGACATTATTTTAACAAAGGTTGGTTATTTTATACAATTATACATTTGATTAAATTAACCCATTAAAACCTTAACTTTTTATTCTGCAATTAACAAAAGAAGATACAATTTCCACCCTTCATTTTACTCTCTCTCTCTCTCTCTCTCTCTCTCTATATATATATATATATATATATATATATATATATATATATATATATATATATATATATATATATATATATATATATATATATATATATAAGATTGTGGTCATCCTCAATATGTAATTAGATAATCTGATTCATCTCTAAGACTTTGGTTTATAGGTGATTTTTAAACATTAGTTTTACATATATTGTTGTAAAGTGGAAAGAGTAAGTGGGATTATCTAGGACCCAGATCTGTTACTGATGCTTCATTTATGGATGGACATGAAGTAGATGAAGTTGTGCTTCTGACTTTAAATGCAAATGTATATGATGAATCATCTTTTTCTGAAAGATTCAACAAAGTGGGCTTTGTGGGATTTGGTAAGTTGGTCACTGAAAGGTATAAAAGCATTGCATATACACTAGCCATTGGTGGGCGAAGTGATGCATTTTCTTGTGTACATAAAAGACTCACATGAATACATCTTGAAACTTCTTTGTTGGGAAAACTTTCTATTATTGTTCTATCAATCAGATCCACAATATTTCCTCCCTTATAAGATCTCCAATTGTTCTAGGATTGAAGTACTTCACTTCCTTTGGCCTTAATCAAGCCCCTTTGTAATTATTCATAGTAAATAATTTCTAGATAAATGGATGTTAACATGGAAGAACTTGATACAATGATACTCAACTAAAAGTGTTATTTGATTACTTGTGGTCCTCTTGGAGGACTGTTAGAAGATGTAATGATGATTTGAGAATTATCTTCAAGTAGACAATCCTAAGTGCTCAATTTTGAAAATTTGCACTCAAGATTATTAAATTTTTTTTTTTTGAAGTTTCTAATTTTGAAAATTTGCACTAAAGATAACTAAAAATAAATATTTTTTGGAGTGTGTTGACTAAGAGAGATAACATTTCTTGAGCATATACTAGTTTTATTATAAATCCTCATTTTAGGAATCTATCTACATTCTTCAATCAACTAGATACATAACACTATTGAACATCTTTACATTCTTTTAAAATAGTTGTTGGAATTTTCTAATTTATGAATCTCAAGTCTCATCATTTAATATAAGTTGACTTATGCTTAATGGATCACATTTTTATTGTTATTGTATAATAACCCTTAAAAAAAACTTATTTTACTTTATAGTTAGATTAGTATAATTGAGTTGAGCTAGGTATAAAACAAATGCATGACATTGTTTTATTCTAATGAAGTTGATGTATTGTGTTGTGATTTGTATATTGTTGTACCATGTTTGTGTCACTTTTAATTTCAGTTTATGCTTACACATTCATTTTTTAATAGACGTGTTTTTTACCTCTAGAAAATAAAAGATATAACAAATATAAAACAATGCAATCAAAGTGATATTCATATGTGATATAAAAATAAATAATAAAAGATTATATCTAAAAGTAGGACAAAATCCATGGGAATGAAGTCATTCAAAAGATTGGGTTCACCAAATGAAGATGAATTATAAAAAAAAACTTGAAGTATTGCCTCTTCTAAATTCAATCAATACAAGAAAACCAAATTATTATTAATTGACCACATCTTAAAAATTGACATTAAAAAAATGAATGGGAAATAATTATTAAATTTTTAAAAATATGACTAGAAATGTATTTAACTCTTCTAATAGACTTGATTAAATCATCAAATAGCGAGAGATGTGATGTTTGAAAACTTTCAAGACAAGACAAGAAAGGAACTTTTAACATGTTAGTACCAAATCAGTCTCTCTTTTCTAGAATGATCGACATTACTAAAGATTCCATTCACTGCACAAGTCATTAAGCACTTTAAGGTGGACAATAGGACACACGTTGAAGAAATCCAAAATAATGAGGATCTTCATAAAGCCACTTTTGTAAGGAAACTCAGGTGCGAAAATAGCTTCCTACGCTAATCTCTATAGGAGAGTATTGTGCAAATTCTCATAAATCCTTACAATTTTAGATTTGTTAACTACTTTAACAAAGATATTGCAACCATATACCATACATACAAAAAAATAGAGAATGACACAATGATATACCTTGGGGAAAACCTTTCGGTAAAAAACCCCAGCACTCCAAAACCTACACAATGTATTATCTTCAACACAAAGATTACAATACACTTGCAATGCAAGTTCTTTCAAGAAAATGAGAGACAAAGCCAACAAGACTTAAATTTCTGTTATATCTCTCCCATAGGAGCAGCATCATATATATAGACTCCTCTGGACCCAAAAATAGGCACAACCACCAAGACCCATGCACAAAGCCACATGTACACAGTTGTTACATGCAATCCCAAGAATAGGTGTCCATCCCTAGAATAGACTATGATAGCTTGTCATAGAATCTGCCAAAAATAACGGTCATAAGAGAAGTGTAAGAGAATCTGTCATACCAACCTATTTTTGGCATATTCTCTTACACACACCAACCACTTCTTCTTGGGCGCCCAAATAGGCCCAAGTCATAAGATGCTCTTACACCTGTCATAGCACATTCCTTAAATAGTTCTTACGCGTCATAGGAATCCGTCATGACCGTTTCAGTCATGATCTCCTTACGCACAAGATGCTGACACATCAAGTGGAGTGACACATCAACATGCCAACTAGACATGTAAACTCACACTTAATTACATTATTTGCAAAAAATACATTTACAAAACAAATAATAAGAATAGGAATTATCCAAGGTTGAGACACCTTATTCCTAACAACTTTAATATAATGTTTAGCCTTTTTCCTTTCCCTATGAGATTCAGCGACGACTATGCAGCCATACCGTTAGAAAACTTACCAAGGGGACACTTTGAAAAAAAAAACCTAAGTGTAAGTTTTCCCCTTTGTAAGTTTTCTAACCGTATGGCTGAATAGCTGTCACCTGAGATTCTAGGAGAAAAAGTGACATTTGTATTTTTTAAGGCATTTGATATTGATATTTGATATTGATGTGCATCTTTATGGTTTTAAAAAAATGAATATAGATGAAACAAAATATTAAAGGAATGGAATATGAATATGTATGTTTAAATAGTTAAAAATATATATTTGTTGTGATAAATTTTATAAAATCATGTAAGAAAAGATTTAAAGAGAAAGATAGACAAATTTTAATTGTGTGGATGATATATTAAAATTTCATAAATAAAGAGAAAGATAGATGAATTTTAATTGTGTGGATGATATATTAAAATTTCATAAAAGGGTAAAAATTATTTTAAAAATAAAGATGTTTGTAATTTAATTGAAGAATGATAGACATTATCTTTAATATGAAATAGATTGATATAAGAAAAATTTGTAAAGAGAGAATATTTGTCAATGAATTAACTAAATCAAAGAAACATCTTATTTTACAATATAAAACATACATAACATTTAGAAAAATAAAAATTCATTGTCAAAATAAATAGTATAAAATCAATAATAACTAAAACAACTAAAAACACTAGTGTGTGTAATAGCTCCATCAAATCTCTCTTTTGTCGCTTCCCAGGTTGGGATCTAGGTTTGTGGGTGTTGCTAGAGATGGTAATGGTGATGCTTGTAGTGGATTGTTGCCTTCTTCCTTTGTTGATCGCTTCCTTCTTCCCTTATTGCACCTATTTTGGTGCATGTGGGTTTTATGGGTGAGCATGTCTTTGGTTTGGGCACTACTTCTAGTGCAAGGGTTTATGTTGCAATGGTGCTTGTTGGTCAGAGTGCTTCTATACCTATTCTCACAAGGCACTCTGCTAAGAAACCTACTAGTGTTGATGGGAGAAGATTTTCTCATGTTTTTAGTGTTGCTCTTCTTCCCAAGGCAAAATCTTGACCTCTTTCTTGTGCCAAGACCTCCCTTGTGGTGGTTTGTGGCCTAGATGTGGTGGATAATGTAGACTTCTACCAACATTGCAATTTGGTTTATAGATTTGTTGGTTTTTTGCCCTCTTTACTAGATCTTCATTATTGGGTGACTGATTCATGGAGACCCTTAGTTTATAGTAACATTGAGTTTCCCCTTATGCTAAGGGGATTTTTTATTAAGTTACTTTTCTTTTTTCTGAGGAATGAGATATAGTGATGCACAAGTTATGGGTTTGGGGGAATCATTCTCTTTCGACAAAACCCTAGACAAATCCTCCTTCAAACCTCTTACTGAACCACTTAGTGTATGTCCAATTTAGGTTCATCTCCCCAATCCTCCTCTGCATTTTTGGTAGAATTATTGTGTTGAGGATATCAACAACTTTATTGGTCATTTCTTAAAGGTGGATGATACCACAACCTCAATGGGTCTCTCTACCTTTGATTGAATTTTGATTGACATTGTCATATCCACACCTCTTCCTAGAGATGTGGTCCTCATGTTTGGGGATAGGCCATGGACTCAACCATTGGCATATGAGGGTCTCCCTTTCCAACATTGTCATTGATTTTCTATTGGTCATGTGGAAATTGATTGTTCTCTCTCGCACTACAAAGGTGCTACTATTTGGTCTAGAAGGAAGCTAACAATGAGCATTCAAGTGTCATGTCTTTGGACTCTTCCTTTGATGATTCTTCATAGGGTGATATAATGAATCCCCTTAATATGTTGTTTGTACTACTGATTTTGCCTCCTCAAACCTTGTGGATCCCATCCCACCTCCTATTGTTGATGTGGCCCCTCTAGCAACGTGGACCCTTCTCTTTCTACTACTTGTGTTCTACATCAACCTTTGGCTATTGATGTACAACCTTGTCATCACCCTATACATTATGTTGATAGTCTTGTAAAGAGGATTTTCCCACTCCCCTCCCCCCCCCACCCTTGTGGTGGGGATGCTAGTGATAGTACTGCTTGGACAATGATCTGACGACATAGGAAATGTCATTCTTTAGTTTCTCATTCTCCTCCTCATGTTGTGGGTGAGTTGTCTACCTACTCTTGATGTGGGTTACTAGTTGTACTACTAACATATTGTTAATGGTCTATTATCGACCTTGTTGTGTATGACCTTTTCGGTCTATCTATGTAAGGACCAACACCCTTGTTTTTCTACTTTTTAATATGGAAAACGTAAAATCAATAATGAAAAAAAATTAACCTCAAACATTAAAAACCTTATCTTCTATTTTATATATCATTAAAAAAAAAATTTATAAAATAAAAATCCCACTCCACCTTAAAGCGTGAATTTCTTCACATTTCAAGTATTGTAAAACTTTGATTAACTATTTTTTTTTAGATTTTCCATGGATTTCACAAAGCCCTAATAAGTCTCACATTATATAGTCATGATAGCTTACATCTATATTAATAGGGTTAAAAGTTTTGTTACATCATAATTGAAGAGATTAATCATCAACCAAGCAAACTTAGCAATTAAGAAATTTATGCTTCAATTAAAAGGAGTCTGTAAATGATTTTTAAATCTATAAGTTTTAAATTTTTATCATTATTATAAAATAATGTAGCACACATTTTATGCAATGTATTATTATATATCGTAATATTTAAAGGTTGTAAAAAAAATAAAATTTAAATAAATTAAATCATTAAAAGATAAAATATAGAAGATTTTTAATTGATATACACTTCAATTCTAATGAAAATAAAAAATCAAATTTGTATCATCATCATTACATAAGTCATCTACATATCTTTGAATGTTTTCAATCTTTCTTATTACAATTAATTCAGTGAGATTTTACCATGGAGAATTCATTCATCTATCAAATTGACAAATTCTTCAACATTCTCTTTAAACATAATGTTTTTGATTATGGTAAAAACAGGTTTTGAAGGGGCCCCGAAACCCTTTAACAAAGAAAGATAGAGATAAGCATGGAAGACCAAAAGAATAGCTAGCTACCCCTAAAAAAGGAGCAGACTACAAAGGGACAAATCCCAGATAATCATTACACACCTACACAACAAAAAGCAAAAGACGTTGGAAACAAAACAGAGAAAAAGACCACCAGCACCAAAATCAAGACAGAGACTTCAAGAATCCCCATAGTCCTCCAGTTGGGCCTACATAATCTTGACATTATCTTTCAACTTCTGAATGTCTTGATCTTTGACCTTGATTTTCTTCTTGGTGTTAGACCAAGCAAATTCTTCAACATAGTTTCGTTCTTGTTTGTCTTCTCATTAATGGGAATCATGGCTATCTCAACAGCTTTTTTAATTTTTTCTTCCATCTCGAAACCGTAATAAAAAACACAGGCTTTAGCATTGGAAGCATTCTCCTTCCTGAGATTATCAATGATTTCCTCAAGCATGGTGTTCTTATTTTCCAATTTGATACATCTGTTCTTCAGCTCAACCAAATCATTCTGCACCCACTTATTCAGATAATAGCTATAGATAGACTTGTTTTTAGCAATTTGAAGGGGGGTCATGATGATAGATCTCTTGACCTACGAATCCATCTCTCTTAGGTCATCTTGAAGAGGATGGGATCTATTGCTGCTAGGGATTCTTTCACTGTCATCCATCTTATTCTCCTTCCTAGAGCTACGGGAATTGTGGGAATCCAGATTATCCTCCTTTATAACCCTGAAGCTATTTTTGCCCGAATCATCAACATTACTATCCACAACATTGGTATCAGAATCTTTGACTTTGTTATCCTCAACCTCAACCTCATTCACTATATTATCTTTGCCCTCAGCTTTGCCAGTCTCTTTAAACATAATGTTGAGAGTAACACTTTTAAGACAATATTTTTGACCAATATACTAGTATAAATATCTTAAATACATATGTCTAAATAAATGTTGAGATATATCCATTGAAAATATATTACCTTATTTTACATTAAATTATATTTACCACTTATAATAACATTTAAATTTTATTATATATTTTTTGTAATGAAATATTTTTATTCTAATTTCTAAAATTTGGTTATTTACATCTAATTTTTTTAATATTTGGTTTGTAAACTTCTTATCATTACGTTAAAACTTAATTAAAATAAAAATTTAAAAATATATATGTAAATAAATTAATTATTCTTAATTTTTATTAATAATTTAATCAAATATGGGTTCACCACTTAGTGTGTTGGTTAAGTAGCGGTGTTGTTGTTGTTGTTGTGCCCACCAAGGTTCAAACCCCCATTGGGCCGTTGTGATTGTGGGCTTGTGCCTTCGTTGACCAATGTGCTTGTAGGTTTGAGCTTCAACTTTATTAAATGGGGATGACATCCCTTTTTTTGTGGTCTCACCAGTTCATAGCTTTGGGTCAAAATTGTTTTACGTGGGGCCGGAGGGCGTGTCATACCAATGTCACCAATCACATTAAAAATAGTAATAGTCACTTTTTAAAAATTTAATAAAATATTTTATTATGAAATAGTAGATTTTTTTTTTCTAAATATCCTTATTTTTATTTTATGTTTATACATATATTATATCTTTATTTGTATATGATTTTAATTTTGAAAATATCTATGTTTAGAATTAATATTTAGATTTTGAAATGTAAATGGTTATCAAATTTAAGATAAAAGGTAAGAGATTTTGTTAACATTAACACACTCACACCATTACACTCCACCTCTTGCTACCATTGTAGAATGTCTCTCAACATTAGTTATAAGTTTTGATAAGGTGGGTATTAATTCATTTTGATGGGATGAGGAGCTTTAATTCTTTGTAAGTGTAATTAGGAGTTGGGAATCATCTTCAAAAAAGAAATGAACATAACAAGAGGTGGCATTAGGATATATTATTGAAGTGTGACATACATATGTCTACTTATAGTCTAATTTAGAAATTATACTAGTTTAGTTTAGTTGACAATGTTTGAGGATATATAGAATACAATGTTGCTCATATTTTTAAGTTTTGCACTTGGGGAATATATGGTGAATGTTTGATAAATGAAAAAAAATATATCATTGAAACATTGTAGATCAATTGGTAGGATGATGATATGTTCTTTGATTATGTCATCCATTAAGGTTTAAAATTTTAGACCTATAATGAGACTAGGTTTGATCTTTGGACAACTTTGATTGATGAATTTCCCTTACTCATAATAATGTAGCTAAATGAAAATTTTTGATTTATTTGTATGCAACTTTCTTTCACATTCTAGTCTAATTAAATGGTATAGATAGCTATATGTATGTAATCAAGTAAAGGTTTGTGTTTTACACATTAGTTTTCATTAACTGTGCATATATATTAAATGGGTGTCTGTAAGAAGTTGATTCACTAAAACATGCCTAAAGTGTAACTATTTTTCTTATTTTAAAGTTTGTCACAAATTATCTAACAATTTGAAACATTCAAAGATTTAATCTCCAAAGAGTTCAGTAATTCAAAATATAGTACTCTGAGTAATTTTTAAATATGTAGTTTATTTTAATATCCACATGATACAAATTGATTTTCTATAGGCATGTCTAAAAGCCATTGTTTAAAAGTGTTTGTTTTAGGACCATATCATGCATGTGTACGACCACCATATCTTGACCTAAAAATGATTTATTTTGAATCCTCTTGGGAAAAGATGTGTAAGACATTGAAGATTGATGAAGATATTTTTGTGTGATTTTTTATTCTTTTAATTAATTTTTGTGTTAATTCTAATGGTTTTTTTTAAAACTCCTCATGTACGTCTACTATAACTTGACCTAAACTTATCATTTTTTGAATTTTATTTCATTCTATAAAGAATTGTGTAAATTGATGTATATATTTTTTTCAAAAAATGTAATTTAAAAAAAATGATATTTCAAGTTTATGGACCAGTTTCTTTAACAGTTAATTGAAAAGAAGAAATGAAAATCAAATCTTTAAAAATTTAGATATACACCATAACCTATAATGGATTCTGATTTCATCAAAAGAATTAGTCAAAAAAGGCATAAGACATGTGCCTAAAGTTAGTATTGTCTATTTTCATTAACATAGCCTTGAAATTGCATGTCCAAGGCTAAGGGTTGGGCCAATGATTCTTGTCCATGTATCATCCTAAAAAGTAAGCACCCTTATTAGGTACTCATTTTTAGCCACATTTTAGCATCTATAGGTTCCCACATTGATTTCACATCCTTATAGCACTTATGCATCCTTCAAACCAACATTATTTAATGAAAAATCAAGAAGGGCTCTAACTTCTATGCATAATTTCCCATTTTTCATCCTATCACACAACTTATCTTCCACCTAGGTCCTTGACATGCATTTTTAGATCTTAGGATTTTCCCTGATTTCTTGATGTGCTATGGATTTCAACACCCTTTCTTTGCATTAACCCTTGGGTCCCCAAAAAAATGTTTCTGGACAAGGATGACCTAAGTTGGCCTTGTCCTAGGGCATTTATTTTTAGTGGGCTCCAAGCCCAATGCAGGGGTTTATCTTTTAGATCATTAATTGTAGTTAGCCTTACAAAATATGGCCCCAAAATGTATATAAAAGAAGACCTCTTCCTCTCATTTTCATCCATTTGTTATTGATCACACACACATGCAAGATATAATTCATTTTGCATTTAAGAGATTCAAGTTCAAGGAATCCATCAATCACTTCAAGTCTTCTTCTTCTTCTTCTTTATCTTCCTCAAATCCAACATTGTGGAAAAATACAAAATTCATTATTCAAGGGTTTGGTTTCATGATTCCCTATTGGTGTTTTTGTGGAGTCCATTCTATTGCATCAACACTTGTGGTCATCTTCAAAGAGGCATTGCATCATTGAGGTATAAAGTGATTTATGTTTTAGATCTAGATTACATTTCATCTTTCTTTATGCAAATTCAATTCAATTTCAAGGTTAATTCCTATATAGGGGCTTGACCAAGGCAAGCCCCTTTCCACAATAATTTCCCCTTCTTTTTCTGTGCAAGAATATTTTTTCAAAGTTTCAAATCTGGATTTTTAGAGTCATAAAACCAGTGACTAATCCTTCACATATTTCACCAGTTTTGGAGTCTCCAGGAAAAGGTCAAATTTCTTGGACAAGGCCGACTTGGGTCGGCATCATCCTTTGCATCTCTAATTTTCATGGTCAAGAGTTACATGTGTTAGAGTTCCAGGTCCAAAACTGTTTATGTTCCCAACAGCTCTGCGATAGTCAAATCCAAATCTGAAATTCACTTTTCCCATCCTAGCTTCAAGGTGAGTTCATTCTTCTCATTTTCCTCTTGTACTTACTTTTATACATCAGATATGATATCATATCTTGCTTCCATCATTTTTTTTATCATAGCATAAGTTTCTTTCATACATTTACATATCATAATGACACTTTATTTAATAAGGAATGCCCAAATCCCCCTATTACCTAGATCTTGCATTAACACCCCTTTATCCTTTTTGGGTTTTGTTAATCATTTTTTTAAAGGGCAGGTTTGTATTACAATGCACAATATGATTTTTTGAGTGATCTACATTCTATCATTTCTCACCATTTTATAGTGTACATTTTGTTGAACCCAGCTTATGACAATTTCTCCTTTTGATTTTTGGTAGTTAGATCCTCCTTGTGTACATTTACTTTGTATGCATTTATATCTTCTTTTCATTACAATGTTACATTATTAGACACTTATATCTCATATAGATACTTTCATAGATTCATTGCATTCTTACATTCCATGTTTATATGACAAAAAAATACAAAAATACTTCATTTCATGCATTAAATAGTAATCATTACAATTCACATAGATCAATTCATTTATTTTTTATGCATTTGCAATGATGAAAAAGAAAAAAAGAAAATTTCAATTTTTCATATTATATTATGTTTATAATGCATCCATTTTTTCAAGGTGATATTGGTTTAACCTCCCTTTTATCACTTTATCCCTCTCCTAAGGACCCTCCTCTCCATAAGGACTGATAACCTACAACTAATTGAATATCTTGATGGAATGAATGGACAAGTAAAAGACAATGATTAAAGGTCACTGAGCTACTAAAGTGATATGTAAGGAAATTAAATCAATCAATGTATTGTCGTTGATGTCAACTAGTATTGACTGTACTTATGATGTTGGTTACAAACATCTAAAGAAGAAAAATGGTAAAGGAATGAGATATCTACATGAAAATGAGATGAATATGAAAGATATGGCTATGGTATACATTGGGTAACTTACTGATGAGTCTATGGCATCATGTTGTTGACTTGATTGCATTACATGATTTTGTTATGTATTGAAGATCAAAACTGAACAAGTTTATGTGGTCAGTAATTGAAGATTTTTGTATACACTGAGCTAGTGTAGTGTATACCAAGTATAGTATTAACCGAGCAAGTATTGACCGACACATTTTGGTATTGACCGAGTGAAAGAAACAAATAAAGTGTATAACAACTGACTGAATTGATGAGCTAGACAATTGATTATGATTCAGAGGTAGAAGATAAAGTTTGTTATGATGATCTAATGGCTGACAAAATTCAAGATTGATCGAATGAAGAAGAATGAAACATTTTATAGACACAACTGCTGAGGAAGGTTAAAGCGAAAAAATGAATGGTGAAGATTAAGAGGCAAAATCTAACTGATGATAAGAAAATGGTTTATGTTGTCTATTTAAAGAGACATTGGATTCATTGTTGATTTTGGGATTATTGACACTGCAGGAGAATTCATGTGAAAGGACTATTTTCATGCACCGTTGATCAAACTGGTTGAAGACAAAACCGAGCATCAGAGAATTATTCACTGAGTGGAATAAGTTGGAGGATATGAATAATTGAATTGATTATTGATTAGAGGAGGTATTTTGAGCTTAGCATAGATCTGAAAATATGCAAATCTTAGTTGTATCTGAATCAAATCATTCATGTATCAGTTTAACCATTGTTACAGCAAAATCTCTTAACCGAGTGGACTTAATAGTCATTTTATATTTCAATATGACATTCAATGAATGTTTATTGTTTTCTTCTTGACCCCATAGTGAATGTTGGTCAAGGGAGAACTGTTCGTGATAAATCATCTAACTAGGTCACACCTTATAGTGTGTTTTATAACCTTTGATAGGGTTGGCTCCTAACCGAGCTCACTTCAGAAGAGTGAATTATTTTGGGTTACTGGTCCCAGGTAGTTTTTCCCCTAATAGGGTTTCCATGTTAAAATCTATGTGTTATGTGTATTTGATGTGTTTGAATTGTTATTTTACTTTACACATTTCATATCTAGTCAGATCGGTAAATACAGTATTGAATTTGTTGTCAATCGGTAAATGAAGAGAAAGATATTGTTGATAGCTTACCAAGTTGATAATTTGATTGAAAAGTTTGAATATATATACATCTGGGATATTTGGGACTATAGGATAACTTGAATTAACTGATTTACCCCCCTCTCACTTATCTAACAATTGGTATTAGAGCATTGGTTGCTTGGAAGGAAAGTTTGAAGGACTTAAGCTAAAGATCACAAGATGTATAAGAGAGAGGTGCCAAAGCTGAACAATGATAACTTCTTGACATGGCAAAGCAGAATGAAGCTGCATATATTTGGAATTGGAGAATCTCTAGTATTCTACTTGAGCAATGATTACATTCAACCGATTAGACCTTTGACTGTTGATCAGTTGAGAGATATACATGAACATAATATGGAAATGATAGATATTGTTGTTGCCTTATCAGATGTTGAATTTGAAGATATCAAGACATTTACTTTTGCCAAAGAAATGTGGGACAAACTTGCATTAGTTCACAAAGGAGATGAAAATGTGTTGAGGGCAAGAGTTGAGAGTCTTAGAGGAAACTTTGATGACATGAAGATTAAAGAAGGAGAAAACATTTCACAGTACAACAACCGAATTAAGGAGATTTTCAATGATATCCGAGGAGAAGGAGGTGTTATGATGAAGACATTATTGTGAGTAAAATTCTTAGAACCTTGTTGCTTATCTATGCAATGAGAATCTCTACAATCCATGAAATGAGATCATCCTTGGGTAACACTCTTACACTTGATAGCCTAATTGGTAAACTGACTACTTTTGAGTTGAGTAACTATGATAACAATATTGTTCCAAATGTTGAATCTTCATTTATGTCATCCTTGAAAATTGGTAGATCAAGCAGTAAACACATGATAAGAAATGAGAATGATAGTGACAGTGATGAAGATGAACTTGAAGCATTAATGGCTAGAAGACTGTAGAAAGGTAAAGGAAGATACAAAGGGAAATTACCTCTGGTATGTTGTAACTGTAAAGAAATTGGTCACATTGTAGCTAGATGTCCTAACTGGAAAGAATATGACAAAGACAATGAACGATCCAGTGAAAGATAGATGTCCTAACCGGAAAGAATATGACAAAGACAATGAACGATCCAGTGAAAGAAAGTTTGACAGAAGAGATAACTAAGATCACAAAGGCAACCGACAATATGATAGAAGAAGCAACTGAGACTACAAAGATAAATGAAAGAAAGCATGTTATCTTGTTGAAGATGATGATGACACCGACATCGACACCAATGAAGACATTGAGGTGGTATTCGTAACTTTGAAAGAAGATGATGAAGAAGAAGAAAGGTATGTTGAAACATCACTTATTTCTAAAGCTAGCAAGAATGATACATGGATTATTGACAGTGGTTGTACACATCATATGACTGGTGATGAAGACAAATTTGAATACCTTGAACATTATAATGGTGGATCTGTTAAAATGGGAAATGATACACCTTGTCTACTAAAAGGAAAAGGATCTATCTTGTTGAACAATAAGATTAGATGTGATAATTCATATTGGGTGAAGGGACTTAACTATAATATGTTGAGTGTAGCACAACTGAATAACTCAGGCCACCAAGTTGCATTTGAAAATAGAAAGGTGAAAATAGATGATGAGACTAGAAAGTTGGTCGGTACAATAGTACATTTGAGGCCAAATTCCAATGGCCATGTGTCAGATTTGCAATGCTTATTTGTCAAAACTTTGACAAATGTGTCCGTTGACATTTTTGCATTGGAAATGCTGACAAAAGTGATCACCGTCAGTATTCCAACAGCATTACCCGTCAGAAATGGCCACATACATAGCAATTTTACTATGGATCAATTTGTCGAAAAATGGTTCGTATGACGTTTCTTCGGTCGAAAAGGTGACGGGTATGCAGTAGATGCTGACAAGACAACCTATCAGAGGTATAGCAATCCCATCGCACAAATCTATTAGATTGGGGTTCCATTTGATGGTTTACCTATCAGAAATCTGATGATCTGTTATAAACTACCGACATGAGAATTCATCGAACATATAGCGCTTCTATCAAAAAAGCTTTACTACATGTCGAAAAAGTGACGGATTAGCATAGTAAAAATAAAAAATCTCAAGAGACCATCATAGTTGGTCTTCGTCTTTGGTCCATATACTGACAAAACATTTTACATTTCATGAGCTCATCAAATGAGGGGATTTGAAAGAATTTAATAGAATATTTTCATGATAACCTATATTATTTAAGTTGACGTTGCATGAATTTATCGACTCCATGCACTTGTATACTATGAGCACAACCATAAAGAAGCATCTCCTCCCATGGCGTATATTACTCAAGCCACAAGAGGGGATGCTTCTTTATGGTTGTGCTCGATGTATATAAGTGCGTGAAGTAGATATATTCATTCACTGTCAAACTAAAATAATATACGTTATACATGAAAATATCATCCACTAAATTTTTTCAAATCACCGCATTTGATGAGCTAACGAAATGTAAAATGTTTTGTCAGTATATGGACCAAGGATAGAGACCAACTATGATGGTCTCTTGAGCTCTGCTATCTTTAGTCCTAGCTACTAGGTAAGGGATGTAAGACTTATACCTGTTGATCGTTGAGAATAATCACCGCCTTGCCTTTATGTACACTGCACAGTATCCAATATAAGAGAAGGCATAAAATATGAATGGATAAAAGAAATGAAAGATACAATAAAATTATCTTGTTGTTTACCTTCTCATAATTGATCCTAGTCTCTCAAAAGTAATTTTATATGATCACTAGCACATTTCATGCATGGATGAGAAACAGTATCCAAAGTTTCTAGATTCTGAGAAGAGGTACGAGTGGAGGCCAAAAAATGGATATTTGTGAAGGTTTTATAGATGTAGTACTGAATTATCATCTCTACATTGGTACTCAATCTGGAAACCCTCTCTAGCAAATCTCCACATCTAGAAAATCTCCACAAAAATCCCTTCTGGCCTCCACTGCATATACGTCTTATCAGTATCTAAAAAATCTCCATCATTGATTCCCGTCATTTTTTACCATCTCCATGGATTGAGACCTTAAATTATTGAGCTTCTCTTTGTTTTGAGAATAGTTTAACATTCTCTACTTAACAGGGCCAACCAAGTGAAGGTGGAAGCTCATATGGCCCTTCCTAGGATCCTCTTATGACCGTTTACGACATTTTAAGATCTTTAAGATGTGTATTCTTAGGGGTCGTAAAGGGTCATAAAGGGTCATAAGGGGTCCTAGGACACAACAGATGAGAAACATAAATGTAGGAATCATGGTCACAAGTTTTTGGAGACAACATAATTGAGTGGTATACCCAAACAATGCAAAGGAACCACTACTCCTCTGGAACCGGAGGAGTAGTAGTTGCTTTGCATTGTCTAGGTATACAACTCAATTATGTTGTTGTTACCCAATTTTCCCCACCCCATGCAAATTTGGCTAGGTTCTATTCCAGGGGTCTGCATTTTTACCCTACCAAGCACCTCTGAAAGTTTCATGACTTTTTGTCTTGTCTTCTGGCCTCTACAATTTATTTTTAGCTCCCTAGTCAGCAAGTTTAAATTTTGAAAAAGTGACCGTTAGAGCCCAAAACCCCTAAAACCCTAGGTCATGTTCTATTTCACCATTACTTTATTAGCCACTTAAGTCCCCATTTCCCATGTGCGCTTTATTCTTTCCTTTTGGTCGCAAGTTCTCCTAATCCCCAGCAGAATATTCCTTTCATTTCCCGACTACGCGAATGCCTTTTATCTCCCAGTCAGCGGTATATTCCTCTTTCTATTCAGCGACTAAGACTTCAGTCAGGTAATCTCACAATTTAACCCTGGGTTAGACCTTTGGTTCAGTGATTTAGTGAATGCAATGTTCGCATATTATCCAGACCTAACCAAAGTTAAGTATACCTTTCAATGACTCGGCGAATTCCTTTGGTCGCATAATTGCCAAATCACTTGGAGTTAAGCACTTCCATCAGTGGGTCCACTGCCACATTATTCAATGTGTTTGTTCTTGATTGGTCAAAGGATGATGATTTGGAGGCTTGTCAAAGTGGGCCCAGTGTGTTGTCTCAACTTTTGATCCAATGGCTGGCGCATGATCTCATAGAGCCTTTCTGACACATGAGATCTTGCGCCAACCATCGATCTTGCTTTGTTGTCAGGGCTTTGTCAGGTGGGTGCTCATGTTCTGACATGCTCACATTTGATTGGCCGACGGGGTGATGACTAGAATGTGTCAGTAGGACCATTATCAGAGGATCTGCAGGGATGTCAGTAGAATGAAGATCTACGACTGGTGCATGATTGGAAGGAATCTTTTGAGCCTTTGCGATTATACGCCCGCCGTTGGATTTTCCAAGTGTTCAGGTTTTGTCAGGTGGGTCTGATGCTAGGTTAGGATGACATGCCAGTTTGTGATTGGCTGAGATATAAAGACTTGTCAATAGGTCCAGTGTCATGTATTGTTGATGTCCATGCATGTGATTGGCTGCTGGGTGATGACAAAGACTTCAGTGGGTCTGAGTATTTTAAGTGAGGTGGCAGTTGAAAAGGATCTACGGTTGGCGCATGACCTGAAAGAATCTTCAGGGGCTATGAGATCATGCACCTACCGTTAGATGCAAATCAAGTTCTGAGTGGGTCTGTTGTCAGAAACTTGTTGAGGTGTTTGTTGATGAGGCGAACGGGGTGAGTAGAAGATTGACAAGTGGCAGGTCTGGGCCCAGGGTTAAGGAAATACTCCATGAATCAGCGACTAAAGGTTTGTCTTTAGTTCGCTAGACTTAGCTAGGGTTAGTTAAAAGATTAAACAATTCGACGACTGAAATAAAAATAGAACTTGAGGTAAATGTCAAGTTAAGTTTACAGTCAAAGCGGTGCTGGGTAAAAAGGAAAGATCTAACGACCACATTTTACAGTAAGATTAAAGTTTGAATATCAGTCGTCGATGAGGAAAAGCTTGGCACCAATTGTGAATGTTAATATATTTAAATTCAAATATCTTAGAATATCAAATTTTAACAGTTATGGTGAGACCAAGTTGCAGGAGGGTAGATGGATCATGGCGGCTCGATATTTGTAGACAGTTGGTGATGGAAATTGCATTCAAAGCATATATCTGATCGGCTAAGATATTTCAAGACACATTTATGGCCAAAATTGATAGAATTAGGGTTTTATTATTGTATGAAAATTTTTGTAACCCTAATTAGATATTTTTGCTCCTGCCTGCGTGCAAAAGGAGAGGTATATATTAATTTTTGGAGCTTTTAGAGCTCAAAGAGTTCACATTTTTGTAAAGAAGAAAGTCTCTTTCTTAGAAAGCTATCCGTGGCATTTCCTCTGCCCTCTGGTTTTCTACATTCTGTAATCTTTCATTGATGATTTAGATATTGCAGAGGTACTTTGTGACATCTTTTATGTCCCTATGCTTCCTTGTCTGAATTCTCTCTTATTGAATTGAAGTATATGTATGTCTTTAGTGATATCTTAGGGTTCCTGATCCCTCTTTCTTTCTACAATTCATGTGTATTCTTGTGGATGATTTGATTTGAATGCTCTTATGGGTATACTTCAACCCCCTAACAATCTGTCTCATTCCTATACCTAGTTGCAGAGGTGAATGTTTGTTTGCAGGTCATAAATTGTGTCTAACCCCTTGGAATGCTATTGTTTGTGAAATTAATTTCTTTCCTTGAATAGCCTCTTTCTATTATAGACCCTTCTATGAAATATTGATGCAAACCTATTCAATGAGTTGTGATCTCCTAGACATAAGTTTGTGCACTAATTTCATCTTCTATACTACAATTCATACAATCATTTCGGTGCATCACCTAGTAGGTAGTTTTCTTTCAAGTCATTTCCCTTTCAAGCATTCCTTCTATCCCTTTTCCCTCAAAAGTTTTACTTTCTTGTCAAGAAGCAAATTAAGGTGATTGTCCAAGAGGAACCAGCCTAGAACCTAGAGGTCTCATCTTAGTTAGCATAGGTCCCACAACTTGGAGATGATTCCCATGTTATACTAAGTTATCAAGACCAAGAGAGCTTGAAACAAGGGTGCAAACTTAGTGTATAACAATTCTGGCACGCCCGGTGGGACTAGATCAGATTGAAGTTCAAAGGTGCTCCTGTTGGTTCACCTGCAAAAGGATTGAAGAAGTTCAATACACAAAAACTATCAGTACAGACTTAAGCTCAAGGATACCCCACCTTGGTGCCAGTGTATAAAAATTCTGACATGCCTGGTGGGACCATAAATCAGATTCAAATTCAAAAGACACCCCACCTTGGGTGTAACAATTCTGGCATGCTTGGTGGGACTACAGTAAAATAAGTTCATTCTTTTAAAGATATGTTATCTCTAATATACAGATTGCATAATACAAACTTTTAGAAGTTGTTCTATCAAGTATATCTAGTGACTCCATTGATTTCACAGATTTAGGCTAGCTTGTTCAAAGTTTATGAGAAATATTGAGACTAGGAGCTCAAAGCCTACTAAATTTTTAGAGTTGCCCTCAAAAAGAAGCTACAAGGGTAGGTCAACTCAAAGAAAATCCGCTACAAGGAGATTTCAGTCTACACCACCTGATACTTTAGAAATGAGACCTTTGCCCTTTCATCTCAGGAGGAGAGGAAGATCTCTAACCAAAGACCTAGAAGAAGATTCAAATCCAACATCAAATACAACTCACATAGTTGTTAATCTTCAAATCACAACTCCTACAATGGCTAGATAGTTTGCTTTTGCACCTATCAACCAAGGAAGTCCATTGGTCTTTTCTCAACATCATGATGTGCCCTTGGTGGCACTAAAGAGTCTACCTAATTTCACAGGTGAAGGAAAAACAACTACTTTTGAACATATAAGAGATGTGACCACCATCTGTAGCATACACAACATAACTCAAGAAGATGTGGCCACAAAGTTATTAGCAGCCTCT
Source organism: Chamaecyparis obtusa (assembly GCA_027943335.1). NCBI lineage: Eukaryota > Viridiplantae > Streptophyta > Pinopsida > Cupressales > Cupressaceae > Chamaecyparis > Chamaecyparis obtusa. The sequence goes on from BSBK01009767.1 coordinate 26,675, forward strand.
CTAAAAGGTAAGGCTCTTGAATGGTTTAGAACTCTAGCTGTTGGTTCCATTAATTCATGGGATGTATTAGGGGATGCATTAAGTAAGCATTTTGAGGATAAATCGGATAACTTGTCTTTGGTTGAATAGTTGACAACCATTAAAAGAGACCCTCAAGAACAAATGATAGATTACAATAGTAGATTCCTCAAGACATGGAATAGAATTCTAGTCTCTGTAAGGCCATCAGCTGACCATGCTTTCCTATACTAGCAAAGTTTGAATGGTCAAATCTCTATCATGATCCAATCTATGGGTGGAACTTCTTTACCCCAAGCTTTTGACACAGTTGTCAGGGCTGAAAATTATTTAATCCAAGCAGGCATGATAGCTAGAAGGCCACCTATGCCCATCTTTCCTAGCCTTCAACCCATTGCACCTACCTAAGCACCTCTATTTATCCCTATTCCCACCATATTAGCACCTCAGGCTAGTACTAGTGGTCAAGATTTAAGGGCAAGTTTCTCTCAAGAGTTATAAGAGATAAAGAATAGTCAAGAAAGTAGTAAGAAATAAATGACAAACTTGTTGCAGACCTTGACTAAAGAGGTCACAAACTTAAAGAGGCAAGGGCAAGGAATCAGACCACCCTTTCAGTCACAAGGCCAAGGTCTTAATCAACCATATCAGAATCAAGGACCACCTTGTCAGCAAAATAGGCCACCATACCAAGGAGGGTATCAAGGGAAAAGACAAAATTTTAATCAAAAACCATTCCAACCATATAACCCTGCACCCCTCAATTCTGCAAATCCAGTTAGGGATATAGTCCCTGGTCGAAATAATATAGCTATGGATAATGAATGGTGTTTTCCTTGTAATCAACCTCATAATCAGGCTACATGTTCAAATGGATGGATGAACCAGGCACTAATGGTTCAGAATGCCTCACATGCTCAATCAGAGGCCTCATCCAATGGGTCAGTGCCTCAACAAGAATCACAAGAAAATGAGACTGCTCTTTTCAATTGGGAGTAGCTAGACTTCAATGGAGTCAATGATGAATTTTCTATCACTTCCAGTACAAGAGAAAATAGAAGAGCTCAAGATATGGAGTGAGTAGACTCTAGTACTAAAGCTACTACATCTGCAAAACTAGTGCAGCAAGCTACTCTCACCATACTCAAGAAGACTCCCGCCATTACAAGCAAAGAAGGCCTACATTCCAAGGAGGTAGAGCCCATCATGGTGAAAGCACAACAAAGAGTACACTCTATGGCACCTTTCAACATTGTAGACAACATGAATAAGGTGAATGTCACCATGTCTATGTGGGACTCTTTGGCTATTCTGGGGCAGTCTGAGATTTTGAAGAAGGCCATGATTGAAGCAGCAACTCCTCAACCTACAAAAGAAGCTGCAAAGCTAGTGTTGGTTAACACTGATCAAGAAAAGGAGACTCCAAGTAGAAACTCCAAGGCCAATGTCATTCAAGGTAAGAACTCAAAACCACCTCCCTTTTATGTATCTTTAATCATTGGGAAATCTCTAGTACATAATTGTATGGTAGATAGTGGAGCTACTAGCATTGTAATGCCCAAGAAAGTAGCTGACCAATTAGGACTAAAATATGAACCCTTCCAAAAGAAGGTTACACAACTTGATGGATCCTTAGTCAATACTATAGGTGTGGCTAAGGATACCAGTCTAATCCTTCATGCTAGTCCTAATTTTTCCATCCTCCTCGATATATATATCATAGATCTCCCTCCATTATTTGCCATATGTTTGTCAAGGGAGTTTATTGCCAAGATAGGAGGTTACCTCTCTTTTGATTGGTCTCACATGCGATTTCATACAAGGTATGGTACCAAGGTAACCATTAAATCAGAACCATTGGTAGCACACCATATAGAACCATATGTGTCCAATACCATCAATGTAACCTGCCCTATATTTGATGACAGTGACTTCCAAACCATTGGAGAAGAAGACACTAAGATAGAGAATATCCCTAATATTTTACTAGATGAAAGAGCTTCAGAGGCCCAAGAAAATTTTATTTGGGATTTTTGTTTGGGAAGTTATTTAATACAAGAAAGTGGATCCATAGAGCTAGACCTTTTTAAAGAAGACATTGATTCAGAAGATCAGAGCAATTTGGTTTGGGAACTATTTTTTGATGGTGCTAGAAGTAGACATGGTTCTGGTGGTGGTGCTATGCTAGTATCTCCAAAGGGAGAAAAATATTACACAGCTTTCAGATTCAATTTCTCCTGCACTAGCAACACTGCAGAATATGAAAGCCTAGTGAATGGACTGGAGTGGGCTAGAAAAAGAGGGCTTAGAGCCTTAAAGGTTTATGGTGATAGTGAGTTAGTTTTTAGCCAAGTGAGAGGGATAAGTGCAGCCAAGAATGACACCTTGAAAGCATACAAACATAGATTTTGGGATGCAATTGAAGATTTTTGTGCTTTCAATATTGTTGCTATCCCTAGGAAGCTAAATCAAAATGCAGATAGATTAGGTGTTGTTGGATCTTAGTATGACATTCCCAATAGCATTTCAAAAGAGATAGACCAACAACATATCAAAGTGATTGTCAGACCCTCTATTCCCGATAATGATGTCAATTGGCAAGTGTTTGACAATGATGAACAAATTCTGCAGTTCTTGTTTCAAGAAGATGTTTTTTTAAGGCATAATCAAGATAGATTATCACAAAACTATGGTGATCAAGTGATACAACTTAAATCTAACAAGATGCCTAGAGGTCTTGTTACTTTATAGATTGTCTTCAACAAGGATGATCAAGTTAAGAAGAACAAAGCTGGCCTGTTAGTTCAACAGGAACATTGTGTTGAATTAGAGTTGGAGCCAGGTAAGAGTTTACAATTTGGAAAGGTAAACACTGAATTGGGAAAGCAAGCTTATACCGAATTATTTAAGGAATTCAATGATGTTTTTGCATGGCAATATGAAGACCTTAAAGGTTTTAATCTGGCCCTTGCTCATCACACTATTGAATTAGAACCTAATGCCAAACCAGTAAGGCAAAAACAAAGGCCTATTAATCCCAAGCTTGAGCCTCTTATGCATAGAGAGGTGCTCAAATTGATAGAAAGTGGTATCAACTACCCCATTAAGCATACTAGTTGGGTTTCCAACCTTGTTCCTGTCAGGAAGAAGAATGGGGAGTTGAGATTATGTGTTGACTTCAGGGATCTCAACAGAGCCTCCTTAAAAGACTGCCATCCATTACCCTCTATGGAACAAATCTTACAATGTGTCTCTGGATCCGAGAGATTTTCATTATTGGATGGCTATTTAGGATACAATCAAATTCTGGTTAATGAAGAGGATCAATATAAGACTGCATTTACAACCAAGTGGGGAACCATGGCTTATCAAAAGATGCCCTTTGGTTTGTCAAATGCAGGTGCTACTTTTCAAAAGGCAATGGATATGGCCTTTAAAAGCCTCATGTACAAGTTTGTATTGGTCTACTTGGATGACATAACTGTCTATTCTAAACATGCAGCAGATCATTTCAAACATTTGAAATTTTTTTTTGAAAGATGTAGAGAATTTGGGATATCTCTTAATCCCAAGAAATGTGTGTTTGCAGTTCATGAAGGGAAATTGTTGGGATATGTGGTATCCAGATAAGGAATTACAGTGGATCCTGAGAGAATTGTAGCCATCCTAGAATTACCATTGCCACATCATAAGAAAAGTCTCCAATCTTTCATAGGAAAGATTAATTTTGTTAGGCGTTTCTTGCCTAATATTGTAGATTTATTGAAGCCTTTGATGACCATGTTAAAGAAGAGTTCAACTTTCTGCTAGACTAAAGAAGGAAAAGCTAATTTCTAGTCTATCAAAGAGGCCTTGATAGAAGCTCTTGCTCTCTTAAATCCAAATTTCAGTAAGGATTTTATCCTTTATGCTTATGGAGGTCATGATGCTATATCTTCTATGTTGACTCAAGAAAATTCAGAAGGATTGGAGCAGCCTATTGCTTTCTTTAGCACAGGTTTAGAAGAGTATGAACAAAGATACTCTTTTGTAGAAAAACATGTACTTGTTGTGGTGAAGAGCCTTAAAAAGTTTAGATACCTATTGACCCATAACAAGGTACACTTGAAAGTTACTCATCCAAGTGTCAAAGAATTTTTGCTTTCCAAGGACCTAAATGAGAAAAGAGCTGGTTGGATCACCAAGGTGATGGAATATGACATTGATATCCAAACCACCAAGCTGGTTAGAGGAAGAGGTCTTTGTGAGCATTTGGAGTAGGATGAAAGTTCAAAGAAACTAGAGCAAGTGGATGCATCTTTGGTTGTGCATTCTACAGAGGACCATGCCAAGGAAGCAATTTGGTTGCCTAACATGATTCATTACTTGAAGACAGGACAATGTCCTACAGGCCTAGATTCAGCAAAAAGAAGATATTATAGATTACAATCTGTTCCTTTTGTGCTGATAGATGAAGTTATTTTTAGAAAGGATCACAATGGTGTCCTTTTAAGATGCATTGATTCAAAAAAGATAGCTAATGTCCTATTTGAATTTCATGATGGACCTTCTAGAGGTCATTTCTCTCCTAGGACAACTACTTTTAAAATCATGAGGGCTAGATACTACTGGCCATCTATCTTCAAGGATAGTAATGATTATGTGAGAAAATGCATCAAATGTGCCATGTTTGCAGGAAAAGAAAGGCTTTCAGCTTTACCCCTTCAGCCAATTAGAACAGAGCAACCTTTCATGAAATGGGGTATAGACTTCATTGGCATGATCAATCCTCCATCTAGTGCAAGACACAAGTGGATAATCGCTACAACTACTTATTTCACTACATGGATAGAGGCAGTTGCCTTAAAAGAATAAAATGAGAGTGTTGTATTAAGTTTTTACGATGATATAATTCATAGATTTGACACTCTAGACTCTATAATATTAGATAATGCATTGGCATTCATAGGCCTCAAAGTCTTAGAATGGGCAATAAGAAATGACATTTATTTGAATACAAGTTCAAATTATTACCCGCAGGGCAACGGCTTAGTAGAATCAACAAACAAGAACTTGATTAGGATAATCAAGAAGACCCTACAGGATAATCAGAGAGATTGGCATACTAAATTGAAGTCTGCCTTATGGTTAGACAAGATTACCCCAAAAAAGATCATGGGAAATTCTCCTTATGTGTTAGTATATGGCAGAGAGGCTAAGTTGTCCATTTCAACTGAATTGCCAGCTTTGGACTTGGCCACTCAATATGTTCTGTTTGAAGAAGGAGATCCTTTACAAATCAAGTATGCTCATCTCATAGAGTTGGAAGAACTCAGAGAGAAATCCATGAAAGATATGGAGTTCCATCAGATTCAGACAAAGAAAAGTTTTGATAAAAGAGCCAGGGCTAGAAACTTCAAAGTTGGAGATGTAGTTCTCAAGTGGGATGAATTCAGATCCAAGCCTGGCAAACATACAAAATTTGATTCATTCTAGGGTGGACCATTTGTTATTACAGAATGTAAGAGGCCTAATGCTTTTCAACTATTGACTCTTGAAGGAGATGCCTTGCCCCTTTCAATGAATGGTTTCCACTTGAAACCCTATTTGGAGGTTAATCCCTCCTTGTAAGTCTCTATAAATATGTTTCCTACTTTCTTTCCCTATTTTCTAGGTTAGTTTTTCCTGTTTCCAAGAAGTCCCTGTGCACAAGTTTTGTCCCTCTGGTTCTAGTTTTGCTTCTCTGTCAAAAGGTTTTATGCTCAGGAATTGACCCCATGCCCAATGGATTACATCAAGGTCACTAGTTTCCATGTCTAGCAAGCTGACATCCAGCAGAAATCGCCAAAATATTACCCAATTTTCCCTGCCCCATGCAAATTTGGCTAGGTTCTATTCCAGGGGTCTACATTTTTACCCTGCCAAGCACCTCTGAAAGTTTCATGACTTTGTGTCTTGTCTTCTGGCCTATGCAATTTATTTTTAGCTCCTTGGTTTTCAAGTTTAAATTTTGAAAAGGTGACCGTTAGAGCCAAAAACCCCTAAAACCCTGGGTCATGTTCTATTTTGCCGTTACTTTATCGGCCACTTAAGTCCCCATTTCCCATGTGCACTTTATTCTTTCCTTTCAGTCACAAGTTCTCCTAATCCTCAGTGGAATATTCCTTTCATTTCCCGACTACATGAATGCCTTTTATCTCCTAGTCAATGGTATATTCCTCTTTCTATTCAATGATTCGGTGACTAAGACTTTAGTCAGGCAATCTCTCAATTTAACCCTGGGTTAGACCTTTGGTTCGGCGATTCAGCGAATGCAGTGTTCACCTATTCTCCAGACCTAACCAAAGTTAAGTATACCTTTTAGTGACTTGATGAATTCCTTTGGTCGCATAACCGCCAAATCACTTGGAGTTAAGCACTTCCATCAGTGGGTCCACTGCCATGTCATCTGACATGTTTGTTCCTGATTGGTCAAAGGATGATGATTTGGAGGCTTTTTAGAGTGGGCCCAATGTGTTGTCTCAGCTTTTGATCCAACGACTGGTGCATGATCTCATAGAGCCTTTCCGACACATGAGATCTTGCGCCAACCATTGATCTTGCTTTGTTGTGAGGGCTTTGTTAGGTGGGTCCTCGTGTTCTGACGTGCTCGCATTTGATTGGCTGATGGGGTGATGATTGGAATGTGTCAGTAGGACCATTGTCAGAGGATCTGCAGGGATGTCAGTAGAATGAAGATATATGGCTGGCACATGATCGGAAGGAATCTTTTGAGCCTTTGCGATTATACGCCCACCGTTGGATTTTCCAAGTGTTCAGGTTCTGTCAGGTGGGTTCGATGCTAGGTTAGGATGACATGCCATTTTGTGATTGGCTGAGATACAAAGACTTTTTAGTGGGTCCAATGTCACGTATTGCTAATGTGCATGCATGTGATTGGTTGTCGAGTGATGACAAAGACTTCAGTGGGTCTGAGTATTTTAAGTGAGGTGGCAATTGAAAAGGATCTATGGCTGGCACATGATTTGAAAGAATCTTTGGGGGCTATGAGATCATGCACCTGTCATTAGATGTGAATCAAGTTCTGAGTGGGTCCATTGTCAGAAACTTGCTGAGGTGTTTGCTGATGAGGTGAACGGGGCGAGTAGAAGATTGACAAGTGGTAGGTCTGGGCCCAGGGTTAAGGAAATACTCCGCGAATCAGTGACTAAGGGTTTGTCTTTTGTTTTCCAAACTTAGTCGGGGTTAGTTAAAAGATTAAACGATTCGGCAACTGAAAGAAAAATAGAACTTGAGCTAAATGCCGAGTTAAGTTTGCAGTCAAAGCGGTGTCGGGTAAAAAGGAAAGATCTAATGGCCACATTTTAAAGTAAGATTAAAGTTTGAATATCAGTCGTCGATGAGGAAAAGCTTGGTGCCACCTATGACCGTTAATATATTTAAATTCAAATATCTCAAAATATCAGATTTTAACAGTTATGGCAAGACCGAGTTGCGGGAGGGTAGATGAATCATGGCGGCTCGATATTTGTAGACAGTTGTTGATGGAAATTGCATTCAAAGCACATATCTGATCGGCTAAGATATTTCAAGACACATTTATGGCCAAAATTGATAGAATTAGGGTTTTATTATTGTATGAAAATTTGTGTAACCCTAATTAGATATTTTTGCTCCTGCCTGCGTGCAAAAGGAGAGGTATATATTAATTTTTGGAGCTTTTAGAGCTCAAAGAGTTCACATTTTTGTAAAGAAGAAAGTCTCTTTCTTAGAAAGCTATCCATGGCATTTCCTCTGCCCTCTGGTTTTCTACATTCTGTAATCTTTCATTGATGATTTAGATATTGCAGAGGTACTTTGTGACATCTTTTATGTCCCTATGTTTCCTTATCTGAATTCTCTCTTATTGAATTGAAGTATATGTATGTCTTTAGTGATATCTTAGGGTTCCTAATCCCTCTTTCTTTCTGCAATTCATGTGTATTCTTGTGGATGATTTGATTTGAATGCTCTTGTGGGTATACTTCAACCCCCTGACAATATGTCTCATTCCTATACCTAGTTGCAGAGGTGAATGTTTGTTTGCAGGTCATAAATTGTGTCTAACCCCTTGGAATGCTATTGTTTGTGAAATTAACTCATTTCCCTGAATAGCCTCTTTCTATTATAGACCCTTCTATGAAATATTGATGCAAACTTATTCAGTGAGTTGTGATCTCCTAGACCTAAGTTTGTGCACTGATTTCATCTTCTATACTGCAATTCATATCATCATTTTGGTGCATCACCTAGTAGGTAGTTTTCTTTCAAGTCATTTCTCATTCAAGCATTCCTTCTATCCCTTTTCCCTCAAAAGTTTTACTTTCTTGTCAAGAAGCAAATTAAGGTGATTATCCAAGAGGAACTAGCCTAGAATCTAGAGGTCTCATCTCAGTTAGCATAGGTCCCACAACCTAGAGATGATTCCCATGTTATACTAAGCTATCAAGACCAAGAGAGCTTGAAACAAGGGTGCAAACTTAGTGTATAACAGTTGTCTCCAAAAAATTGTGACTATGATGCCTACATTTATGTTTCTCAATTATTGTGATATCTACATTTATGTTTCTCAGTTGTCGTGTTTATGTGCATGTTTTTTATGTGTTTGGGAAGACATATTTCTAGCCTGGGCTTGGATCCTATAGCAATTAGCTTCATAACAATGAAGTAGATGACAAATGAGCAATTAGCCTCCCAAGAAAAAGCCCATAAATGAGCTATGCGTACCCAAATTCTTGTGGTCTATGTGCCTATGCAAAGGATATATTTGAAACAAAAAGGGTAAGGCTTAAAGATTTGTCTAGTGATGAAAAATTAACTTCTTTAATCCTTACCCTTGTTGTTTCAAATATATCCTTTGGGTATGTGCAGAGGGCACAGGAATTAGGGTACACACAGTTCATTTACAATATTTTTCTTGGAAGCTAATTGCTTAGCTCTCATCTGCTTCATTTATTATCAAGCTAATTGTTGAAGGATCCAAGCCCAGGCTAGAAATATGTCTTCCCATTTTGTTTAAGCCATATTCCTTGTTCTTGTTAAACTTCCTTGGTATGGTAGGCATGCTCTTTGCAATACTCTTCTTCAATCTATGTTCGATGATAAGCATCTTCTTATTCTTCCTAATTGCAACTAGAGCTTCCTTTTCATTAGGATTCAACTCCACTTCCCCCATCTCATCATCCTTGTCACACTCAGCTACCATCCTAAGCCCTTATTCCCTCTTTAGTTCTTCAAGCCTCTACAAGATATCTGGATCAATAAAGTTTGCAACATTGTGCCCATCCATGATCTCAAGAATATCATCTCAAGAAATGGAAAAGAAAAAACAAGAAAACAAAGAAAAACAAATAGAAAAGAAAATATTGCAATTAAATAATCACCAACAATGATACACATAATACCTCTGTATGCAGCCATATTTAACATTTCAAATGCAAGAATGAAAGAAAACATGGAACTAAGCCCACAGTTCATAGGCCCACAGAGGGACATTTATCATAGTCATAGAAATATGATTATTTTTAAATGGAATACACCAAGGAGTACCATTAGAAATATTGACCATTTACAATCATGAACAGTGAATAATCAAATAGCTCATTTTTTTATCAGCATGTGTAGTCTCTGTGTATATGAAAAATGAATAAAATATCAAGCTGAAATAAAATAGTACAAACAAAAATTCAAATTCAAGGCCTAATTTATCAAGAGCAACAAACATTAGGATGAAAGAAAAATCATTAAGACTAGAAAAATCATTAGGACTATAGAAAAATCATTAAGACTAGAAAATCAAGTTCTAGAAAAATCATTACGACTATAGAAAAATCATTTAGACTAGAAAATCAAGTTCTAGAAATGGATGGTTCTAATGCTTTTCCATTACAACAATTGAGAATTCATCATTTGGTACTTCTTGGTGTATTCCATTTAAGTTTTTCAGCTGTCGTGTTTATGTGCATGTTCTTTATGTGTTTGGCTTCTCTCCCTCGTAAGGGATACATCGATAGGTAATTGATTTGAAAGCATAATGATTTGATAGTCTTTTTTCAGGAAAGGCGTAATCATCCCACCAACCTTAATTAGAAACATTTGTGATATATGTCAAGTACTTATAATCAGTATGTCCAACAAATAGAGACTTAGTAGTAAAATCATAAGGTTGCACATCCACATCCACCCTAGTAAGTATTGGAGCCTTTCAAATTTGTAAAGAACACAAACTTTGTAAATCAATTTGATATTTCATTAAAACCTATGTTCTTGATCAAGTTCTTAAAGATTAAAACATGAAATAAAAAGAAGATGCAATGAAGACAACATGTGCCTTGTAGTGAGGACATTCAAGAGAGGTTTGATGAGTATTGGGATTGCTCAAAGATTGATTTTGAATCAACAGTTGGTGAAGAACATGAAGTTGATATGGATAGGGATTCATTTAACACACCAAATCCTCTTCTCAATTGATAAGACTATGAGGAAAATCTAAATTTAGTGGTGTGTGGTGAATCTAAAGATGGAAGGAAAGAAAAGTCCCAAGTTTTGAATTTGGACAGTAGAGGCTCCTTTCCTCATTCTCACAAGTCTGTAGATTTGTCACATGGATTAATCAGTAAAGAAGAGGCATCTAGCATTGGCATTCAAGATATAAAGGTTGGGCATGACCATTGTACAAAAAAGGTGCTTATATCCATTTAAAATTTGTCACCCGGGTATGACCATAATTCTGAGTTCATAACAGTGACATAACTCCACTACCTCAAGATGTGGCAGCCTTTGGTCAAGAAGAGAAAAATGATTTACATCCTATATTTGAGGTTACACATGGTGCAAGCATGGGACATGATGGAAATGATACAACTCATCATAATTAATAAAAGAACTTTTTCCAATATAAGGGTACCCCTAGATCAAAATAGTCCTGGTATTTGGGTCAATAGACGGAAACCTTTCCATATGCTGCCTCACATGTTTGAGGTAAGCCAAACTCGGTTCAATTCTCTTAAAAATGGTACACATCTATCCAAGTGCAGTAACCTTCAAAGATTTGCAGCGGTAAAGAGAATCCCCATATTTTATCAGCCTAACATAGTCTTTGGCCACTTTGGCAATGAGAACCTCAAAATAGAGAAAATAAACTTAGTAAAACCAGTCTATGTCGTTGTTTGTGAGGGTAAAATCATGATAAGTGCCTCTCAAACCTCTCCAAACATGTAAGATTGTCTTTAAATAATTTATTGATCTCTTCTAAACATTAACCAAATCAAACCTACATTTGAATCCACACACAATAACCCAAAATGAAGGGTTTTGTATCCTTTAATGAATCTCGGTCACTAGTAACACATGGATAGTCAAACCACTATTCTCCAAAGAATTCAATAAGTGAATATGAATGTTTGAAAAATACTCCCAACAATTCTTAAACATACTTTATTGTTTAAGAATTGTTGGGACTGGTCCTTTCGCATGTATTAAACAGAATAGAATTTTCAGCATATTATTATCATTCTATTTCTTTGTTGTAAACATGTCATTGGTTCAATTTTAATCTACTAGTTCTATGCCCTAGCCCATGCTTTATCTCCATTATTTGATGTTATTCACTATTTTGAAATTTTTATTGTGGTTATCAAATGGAAAAAATAGAAAAACAAAATTAACATGAAAAGAAATTTACAAAACTGAACCAATGGCATGTTTACAACAAAGAAATAGAATGATAATAATATGCTGAAAATTCTATTCTATTTAATACACGCCAAAGGACTAGTTGTAAGAGTGGATTGTATTTAATACATGACAAAGGACTAGTTATATGAAATTGTCAATCACATAGCATTTCACTATTGTATGAGTGGATTGTGCAGGAACAGTTAACATTAAACAAGGAGCAAACTCCTCAACACATCTTGGAAACCATTAAATTCAATAATAAATTAAACCTAACACCAACACTATTCCTTCCATTCACTTCTACCAATAATAAAGGATTTAATCCATTCAACATTACATATAATCATTAGACAGTTACATTTCTTGACTATGTAGAGGAACAGTCACGACCAAAATGATCAAAAGTACTTTCACCCTTGCACAAGCTATTCCAAACTTAAAGTAAAATGAGAAATATGCTATATCAAATCATTCATATTCATAGTAACCATTGCTCATTTTGTCAATGAACCCTCTGACTGTACCTCCAATGAAGATTTGTATGTTTGACAAATAGCAGGTCTTCTTTAGTATCTTATAATAACATGCTAAACTGATAAAGGTGTTATCTGCATTTAATCTGCCAATTACTAATTGATTAAGCATATTATTACTACGCTTAATATTCTATTTAAATGCATTTAACACAAAAAACAAATTTACAAAACTGAACCAATGACATGTTTACGACAAGGTGTAATAGAACTCCCAACAATTCTTAAACATATGTACTTTATCTGATATGATGAATTCTTAAACAATTAAGGTTGGAGTAGAAATAGTTATCACACACTTTTTTGTGTGCCTCGTCATTCCTCTCTCTCTCTCTCTCCTACTCTTGTTCTAGGTTTGACTTATATAATCAAATGTTGATCCAAACTCTCTCAATTATTTAATTAGTCTATATTTATATAAAAAAGATCATATCGTTATGTAGTAATGAATTAAATAAGATTTGAATAAGATATGGGGGGAATATGTATTGTATTGAGAGATTCTTAAGTACCTCATGCTAGTTTATAACTCATGAGAGTTATAACATGAGAGTTTATAACTCATGTACCTCATGCTAGTGTGCTTGGATTAGACTAGACATTATGCAACCGCCTATGAGGGTTTTCACTATTATTGATTTTGGCATTCTAGACTTGGGCCTTTGATCTTCGAGCACTTTATATAAATACTCACTATTTGGATAATGTCTAGTCTAATGCAAAATAGTGTATACAAGGTATCCAAGCACACTAGCATGAGGTACATGAGTTATGTTCATCTCACTATATATAGAAGGGCATTAATGCTCAATTGAATGATACGCTCCCATAAAAATGTGAACTCCTATTAATCTACAAACTCTCTTGTTAAACAACTACAAAATAAAGTCAACATAGTTCCTTTAACACATCCAAAGTTAAAATTAAATTATCTCTATCCCTAAGATAAACTAAGTAGCCTTCATATATTTTATGTCAAATCTTCCTTCCTTCAAGGTCATATGATATTGTTTTGATCATATATTGATCTTATTACAATCAAATTTTGAATGTAAACCTTAATGCAAATGATAAGCCTTAAATGGCAATGATTGATAGCAGATTGGGGCTCACCTGAGCCATAAACATGAAGAATTATTGTAAAAAAAGATGTAAACCATATATGCGCACTTGTGGCAAAGAGAAGTTACGCCATATCCATATTAAAATATTAGTTACAATATGAAAATTCTAAACTGACTAATTGCTAAGCTCATCTTTGCATATGGTCGCAACAAAGATATGCGATTACAATACAGAAAAGGCATCGTAAAAATATAAATTTGGCATTTGCCCTAGCCTGACATGTTTTGCACTCAAATCCTTCATCGCGGATAAGTGGAGATGGGCGGATAGATGCAGATGAGTTTTCATCGACCCAACAAAAGTATCTGCAACCATTATTTCCCTGTGATGCCCAATCTACATTAGTTCTTATAATATAATGAATAGTATTTACATTAGAAACATTAAATATATATACACATTACGAACCTTTTTTCTATGTAACACCCCATCTATACCTAAAGATAAAAGATGATACCAAAGGAGAAACAACCATAAATAAATTCACATTTTTCATAGGAATAATTTTTTTTTATTAAAATTGCAAACTGCTACATACAATCATAACAACTGCTTCTTAGAGCTTTATAGTTTACAATCAATTTACATCAGAGTAATAATAATAATACTCTTTATTCAAAGAATAAGTCTCTAAACAAAATTTCTTATTTCTAAATCCATTACATTCTACGAATAGATCTGATAACTAATAACCATGAAATGATCTGCTTCCCATAAAACTTAACAACTGCTATCCACTGTCCCATATTCATTGATTTATCCATCTAAAACTTGAAAACCAAAATGAACACAAACACAAACAACAAACAGGGCTCAGTCACAATGATAAAGAAAATGAATCATCTCCAAATATCTGCAACCATATAAGTCAGTACAATATAACATTTATGCAGATTAAATACAGATGTAATTGAAATCTAAATAACATAATTTCATATTACACCAAAATCATCAAACATTGAATTTCTTTCTAACAGAAATAAACTCGCAAAGAAAATGACAAGCAATGATCCAATAGTTCATGGGCGTCCACATAAGGACCTACGCTATGTATCTGTAAGGAACCTCGTAGTAATCCATTATGTCTGATGAAACCATAATGTTTTATCTTTGTTAATTGAAAACCCATAACCCTTGAATTTATAATTATCACTTAATTAAACAACTGACAGAAATTCTTTCCCATAAGGATATAGACTAGTGTCAGTCACAACTGACAGAAATTCTATCATCACAAGGTACTAGACTAGTGTCAGCCCCCAATCTACGGATCATTCTTGCATTATCTCAAAAAAACACTTGATCTAGCTATCAATGAAAGCAGTGAAATGAACTACATAACACAATTTCACTAACATTCTATTTCTAATGCATCAATTTACAAAATTGAAACAACAAACAGAAATCCATTATAAAACCATATTACCATATCCCTTAACATACATTCATAAACATGATGTTTCATGAAAGATGAAAAGATCACAACTCTTTCTCCAACACAAATCCAATCAAAATAATCTCCCTATTAACTTAACATTAAATCTGTAACTGTTCAATAAAATATCCATATCCAAATCATGTTTCCATTAAATAGAAAAGAACTCACATAATCGTACATCAACTGAATCAACACAACACCCATCACTTTTGACAAACATACTAGTTTACCATAACCGAATTATTAAACTAAATGGCCATACACCCTGCTCTATTAATTACAAGTTTATACCATTTATATACATGTTGGCGTATGTACATGTATACACCACGGCTTGTGTATACATATACATATCCCAGCAGGTATATGTATATATGAATACATAATTATATAAGCTTGTAATAAATAGTTTAGAATGACAATTATATCATCTATTATATATCTAATTGCATAAACTGTAAATAATAGTTTAAGTCCATGAATATGCAATAGAAAACCACACTAATTTTCACAGTGCTGTCACAGAAAACAACTACCTTATTATACTACTAATCTACCGAATATATAAAATAATGACAGAAAATAACTGACTTCTACCTCTTAATCAAATTACCAAAGTGTTTCTTTTCTTTTCCTTACAGTCTGTACAAGATAGGAATTGTCTTTCCTATAAATCCCTTAACATTTCCTAATGTCGTAACAACTGTAATACACACTGGTGTTATTTACTGATGATCATAAAACTCGTAATCAAGTTTGACATAACCAAGGCATCCACATTCCTTTAATAACTGATACATACAGTGACAAACAACCTTTTGACAAAAAAAAGAACGACACCAGATAAGCAAAGGGGTTCGCCCAAAAGAAAAATTTAATCCACACTTATGTTACAAGTGTAAACACTAAATACGACAGGTCTCCAAAACACTATGAAATACCATTAATTCCCTTTTCCTCAATTTAAGCTTAAGAGCAAACATCGATACCAAAATTCAGTTAATAACAATGATAGATAAACCCGATATCATCTTCTAACCAAGTCTATACAAACTGAATGCGAGATGATACTACAGTGCCCTAACAACATTTACAGTGCGAGAAGACCATTACAGAAGTTTTAACACAAAAACTCATGCTGGTTCCATACTATATTGATATGTTAATTATCAAACCCGACTACCTCCCTTAACACTGTCCTATGAAAGTAAACATCGATACCCTAACACACAAGGATATATCCATATAACATCTACATATCTATAATCCATAGATCAACATAGACTTAACTAAAACATTGACAACTTCATACTCAGAACAAAGATATCCCTTATTACATTATGCTCGAACACAGCATATAAAAGATATGTGTTTAATACCACACTAAACCCAAAACACTTGCTAAACAGTCGTATGTTTCCACATTTCCCCACTATTCACAACATTAAGTAACTAGATTAAATTCTAATCTATCCTAAAAAGAAAAGACTGATTCATGACTGAACTCAAAATGTACAAACACAGAACTTCACATTTTATCGACTAACAGATAGTAGTAACCTACATTCCATTATTTCATTTGCAGATTCATAAAATAGAAACAGAGTTTAAGGTAAGAGATGCCCCTGCCTGGTATTCGTATGAGGAAGATATCCAAAACTGAAATGTCGAAGCTAGCTCCTGCCAAGTGAGCTTCCCAGAATGCCAAAATGCCATGCAAGAGAGCCCAAAATGCAGAGATAACAGTAACAAACACCCAACTTCCTAAATGACCATGAACAGAAGGGTTTATCTTTGCCATGAATATCCCTTTCATTCCATGCCACTTATTATGAAGAATACAACAGTAACATGGGTCCATAACCAACTGTTCACCCAAAATGCCGCAGCATAACATGGTAAAAAGAATGGAGTCATAAACAAACTGCAATTCCTTAACCAGAGCAAATGGCGGTCATAAAACATAACAATGAATTTCCTTCAACAAGTTCATTCAATGCAAGCTTATCTCTTGCAGTGAACGCAAACCCACTTCCTACCAAATGTCCAAAATAGTACCATTCCACAACCCAAAAAACAACTTAAACCCACTAACACCTCAATGCAAAAGCAAGTGCATTAAAACCCTGCCGTAAGTCATGTTTCGAGCCAGAATATAATAAAAGACTTAGGAATAGGTTAATTCATGTCTTTCCCAATAACATTAGTCATATATACTAACTTAAACATCAAGATAATAGCACATTCCAATGTCAATTAACTAACACTAAAACACACTAACCTCCTACTAACATATACCATAGGATATACTAACTTAGTTAATTCACATAGTTTTAGTAAATGAAATACCACATTCTTACAAAACATTCTCTCATAGTTATATGTATAAAACACATATATACAAATTCATTTATTTTGAATTCAGAATATGATTAACGTTAAATAACAATAGAACTCTAAATACTGTCTATACACATCAAGATACAGTTAACAATGATAATGCAACCATTTCTAAACATATCTAACATATTATTAAGGATTCCGAAACAATGAATCAATAATCAGACAATTAACTAACCATAAAGTTTGTCCTTATTTCATAATCAAACCACTGTTCAAAATTCAGTCTAAGCCAATTCTGTCATCAGAATAAGACTCATAAAGTGACAGAATTAGACATAACTCCCTGAATGACTGGCAGAATAACAGAGATAACATATTTAATCTAAATAACCAAGTTCAAAAGAACGCAGTCAGAGTTCGAACTCAAAGGTATCTAACATAACATAACATAGAAAATAAAGTCTGGAACTGTCAGAGGCATGACATTCTATTTGGGCAGCACCAAAATTGTCATCCAGGGTTGCTCTGTGTCCATGGAGTCTTGAACACACACTACCCACCACCACATTGACAGTTTGGCACATTGACAAGAGTCATCGAGCCTATATCAATAATGCAACCCTTGAAAAAATTCATCATGGTAATAATGAAATGAGAAATGAAATCTTTTTTTTAAATTTACGCCCATGCTCGTCAAAATTTTGACATACACCGTAGTGTTTAAACTTTTGACTAACACAGGCATGGATTAAAAAAAATGAAAGTTTTCCTTTTATAATCCGACCAACCAAAACTTTTTTATTTCATGGTTGAAAATTTTGGTAGAAAAACTATGTCAAATGTACTAGTGGATGGCATGTACAAGGAAGATTTGGCTAGGTCAAATCTTCCTTTGTGCTAGCAGCCTACAGAATTAGACCTTTATTAACAATTCATCATATCAGATAAAGTATGTTTAAGAATTGTTGGGATTGGTCCTTTGGCGTGTATTAAACATAATAGAATTTTCAGCATATTATTATCATTCTATTTCTTTGTTGTAAACATGCCATTGGTTCAGTTTTAATCTACTAGTGTTGTGCCCTAGCCCATGCTTTCTCTCCATTATTTGATGTTATTCACTATTTTGAAATGTTGACTATGGTTATCAAATGGAAAAAATGGAAAAAAAAAAATTTAACACGAAAATAAATTTACAAAATTGAACCAATGGCATGTTTACAACAAAGAAATAAAATGATAATAATATGCTGAAAATTCTATTATGTTTAATACATGCCAAAGGACCAGTTGTATGAGTGGATTGTATTTAATACATGCCAAAGGACCAATTGTATGAAATTGTCAATCACATAGCATTTCGCTGTTGTATGAGTGGATTGTGCAGGAACAGTTAACATTAAACAAGGAATATAATGTCTTTAAATACTTTATTGATCTCTTCTAAAAATTAACCAAATCAAACCTACATTTGAATCCACACATAATAACCCAAAATGAAGGGTTTTGTATCCTTTAATGAATCTCAGTCACTGGTAATGCATGGACAATCAAACCACTAGTCTCCAAAGCATTCAATAAGTGAATATGAATGTTTGAAAACTACTCCCAACAATTCTTAAACATACTTTATTGTTTAAGAATTGTTGGGACTGGTCCTTTGGTGCGTATTAAACATAATAGAATTTTTAGCATATTATTATCATTCTATGTCTTTGTTGTAAACATGCCATTGGTTCATGGGCATGTTGTAAATTTAACAGGAAAATAAATTTACAAAACTGAACCAATGGCATGTTTACAACAAAGAAATAGAATGATAATAATATGCTGAAAATTCTATTCTATTTAATACATGCCAAAGGACCAGTTGTATGAAATTGTCAATCACATAGCATTTCACTATTGTATGAGTGGATTGTGCAGGAACAATGAACATTAAACAAGGAATAGAATGCATTTAAATACTTTATTGATCTCTTCTAAACATTAACCAAATCAAACCTACATTTGAATCCACACACAATAACCCAAAATGAAGGGTTTTGTATCCTTTAATGAATCTCAGTCACTGGTAATGCATGGGGACAGTCAAACCAACAGTCTCCAAAGCATTCAATAAGTGAATATAAATGTTTGAAAACTACTCCCAACAATTCTTAAACATACTTTATTGTTTAAGAATTGTTGGGACTGGTCCTTTGGCATGTATTAAACATAATAGAATTTTCAGCATATTATTATCATTATATTTCTTTGTTGTAAACATGCCATTGGTTCATGGGCATGCTGTAAATTTAACACGAAAATAAATTTACAAAACTGAACCAATGGCATGTTTACAACAAAGAAATAGAATGATAATAATATGCTGAAAATTCTATTCTATTTAATACATGCCAAAGGACCAGTTGTATGAGTGGATTGTATTTAATACACACCAAAGGACCAGTTGTATGAAATTGTCAATCACATAGCATTTCACTATTGTATGAGTGGATTGTGTGGGAACAGTTAACATTAAACAAGGAGAAAACTCCTCAACACATATTGGAAACCATTGATTTCAATAATAATTTAAACCTAACACCAACACTATTCCTTCCATTCACTTCTACCAAGAATAAAGCATTTAATCCATTCAAAATTACATATAATCATTAGACAGTTACATTTCTTGACTGTGTAGAGGAACAATCACGACCAAAACAATCAAAAGTACTTTCACCCTTGCACAAGCTATTCCAAACTTCAAGTAAAATGAGAAATATGCTATATCAAATCATTCATATTCATAACCATTCAAAGGATCATTTTGTCAATGAACCCTCTGACTGTACCCCTACGGAAGAGAAAGGAAACATCAAAATAGAGAAAGGAAACTTAGTAAAACCATTCTATGTCGCTATTTGTGAGGTGACAATCATGATAAGTGCCTCTCAAACCTCTCCAAACATGTAAGAATGTCTTTAAATACTTTATTGATCTCTTCTAAACATTAACCAAATCAAACCTACATTTTAATCCACACACAATAACCCAAAATGAAGGGTTTTGTATCCTTTAATGAATCTCAGTCACTGATAACGCATGGATAGTCAAACCAGTAGTCTCCAAAGCATTCAATAAGTGAATATGAATGTATGAAAACTTTCCTCTCAACTTCCCCAACCACTCCTAATTGGTTAAAGGATTAGTTGAGTGTTTAGACACTAAAACTTCTTAAACATAGTTTATCTGATATGATGAATTGTAAATAAAGGTCTAATATACAATGGTTGTGCCAGTAATATCAACAAACATGAATCCAAACATTTCAAAATAGTGAATCGATATCCTTGAGCACAGGCATCGATAACATCAAATAATGGAGATAAAGCACGAGCTAGGGCATGACACTAGTAGAATGCGGTCATTTCAGTGAGCATTCAGGATCAAATAAAATGCAATGCATTTGAAATTTGTGGTCGAATATGATGCCAGAGGCTCAAAAGACATTGCCCGTCAAAGATACCAATCAAAGATGAAGAAATCACATACCTTCTCTCTCACTCAGCTTTCATGAAGGAAGATTTGATAGCCAAATCTTCCTTGTACCACACGAAGAACATGTCATTGGTTCAGTTTAGCATGTTATTATCATATCAGATAAAGTATGTTTAAGAATTGTTGGTAAGGATGGGAATAGTGGAGATTCTAGAAATATCCCTCTAACCAATTAGCAGTGGTTGGGCAAGTTGAGAGGAAATTTTTCAAACATTCATATTCACTTATTGAATGCTTTGGAGACTACTGGTTTGACTGTCCATGTGTTACCAGTGAATGAGATTCATTAAAGGATACAAAACCCTTCATTTTGGGTTATTGTGTGTGGATTCATCTGCTTTAGCCAGGAAGATCAAGAAGATGGGGCAAGAGGACATTGTGGTAGAAGAAGTATTCACTAGTAAATTTGACTTCAAATTTTGATGAAAATTGGTTGAAATTTTGACAGTAATTGGTCAAATTTACGACCAAAACTGTCGTCGTTGTTTTTTCCTCGAATTTTCAACGCGTCTACTATTTGTCAAAATTTTGACTAGTGTTTTGGTCAAAATTTTGACGATATCCCAAGCTCAAAAATCACCGTCATTTTTTCTAATGGTCAAAATTTTGACCACTGATTGCCCCAACGATTGGTCGAAATTATGACCAATGGACCAAACCATAGACGACGAATCCATACTTTCCACCAATCAAATGGTCAAAATTTCAACCATTGGATTGGTTGAAAGTACGGATTTGTCATCAATTTTTTGGTCCATTGGTCAAACTTTTGACCAATCGTTGGTCAAAATTGGTTCTAGCGTTGGTCAAAATTTTGACCAATCCAAATTTTTTTTTATAAAAAAATGTTATAGACCGAGTTATTTTCTTTGACCTGTGATTCATGAGTAGTGGTTTACATGAACCCATCTCTCATGAGAATGAATGGAACACTTAGCACTCATTGGCTCTAGGTGATGCTTACGAAGGTGAAGCACCGGGACTTCTCGGGAGGTCATCTATCCCAGTACCACTCCAGCTCGAGCACGCTTAACTACGAAGTTTCCTCCATGGTTAAACCCACTCTGCTTGCATCCTCATTTGCAAAACCTTCACCAAGTGTTTTTCCTTATGAACCATTCATTAGAAAGCCCCTTAAGCTCATCAATTAATAAGTAGGAGATATTTTCCACAGCAAGTCAAATTGTGATATTTCTATCAAGATTCAACTGTGTAGTTTTTTGAGTCAAACTCATTGACCCGTGATTCATGAGTAGTGGTTCACATGAATCCATCTCTCATGAGAATGAATGGAACACTTAGCACTCATTGGCTCTAGGTGATGCTCACAGAGGTGAAGCACCAGGACTTCCCGAGAGGTCACCCATCTCAGTACTACTCCAACTCAAGCGCACTTAACTACGAAGTTTCCTCCATGGTTAAACCCACTCTGGATGCAAGCAGAGTGCGTTTAATGAGGATGCAAGTAGAGTGGGTTTAACCATGAAGGAAACTCCATAGTTAAGTGCGCTTGAGTTGGAGTAGTACTGGGATGGGTGACCTCTCAGGAAGTCCCGGTGCTTCACCTCTGTGAGCATCACCTAGAGCCAATGAGTGCTAAGTGTTCCATTCATTCTCATGAGAGATGGGTTCATGTGAACCACTACTCATGAATCATGGGTCAATGAGTTTGACTCAAAAAACTACACAGTTGAATCTTGATAGCAATATCACAATTTGACTTACTGTGGAAAATATCTCCTACTTATTAATTGATGAGCTTAAGGGGCTTTCTAATGAATGGTTCATAAGGCACAACACTTGGTGAAGGTTTTGCAAATGAGGATGCAAGCAAAGTGGATTTAACCATGGAGGAAACTTCATAGTTAAGCATGCTCGAGCTGGAGTGGTACTGGGATGGATGACCTCCTGAGAAGTCCCAGTGCTTCACCTCCGTAAGCATCACCTAGAGCCAATGAGTGCTAAGTGTTCCATTCATTCTCATGAGAGATGGGTTCATGTAAACCACTACTCATGAATCACAGGTCAATGAGTTTGACTCAAAAAACTACACTGTTGAATCCTGATAGCAATATCACAATTTGGCTTGCTATGGAAAATATCTCTTACTTATCACATGAATCTTGTATTATTTCTTAACACCAAACCCCATCTACAGATTTCCAATTTAGGGTTCTTGGAGCAACAACATTAGGGTCTGTAAGCACACAAATATTAATGATAAAAATCATCTATTAAAGAAAAAACCATGTTTTAAATGACTGGCAATGGTGCCCTAACCTTGTGCAAAATATCTAGATTTGAAGACTCTAGTGGTGACTCGGGAAGTATAAACCAGATATGTTGCAGGGACAAAATGCCCTGAATAGGTTAAAAATGAGGCTTCCATGGATAGGCCAATAATAGACTCATCCCAACCAAGAAGAAAGACTTTTTTAAAGCATATTTGATGCAGGGGCATCTAGAAGAGCATCTGAGCAAAGGAGGACTCCAGTAACTAAGAAGGAGAAGATGGTATCAAGACAAGTTGATTGGCAAGTTTTGAAGCCTATAATGGCTTATGATAGTGTTGGATTCAATAAACTATGTAAAAGTGATGATAGAGGTCTAAGGACCAATACAATGTAATAAGTGATCAAAGCAATGTAATAGGTGAAAGAGTCCAATCGGATTAGATTTGAGTAGTTTTCATGTTTAGAAGCATTCAATAAATACATTGGACCATGTGTAGGTCAGCGGAGTAAGTTGGGAAGTCAAAATAGTTATAAAATGCATAAAATAAAGTTTATTAATTTAAATTTGAATGTAAACGGTCATATTACCTTTTTGGAGGGAAATTAGTTTTAACAGGTTTTAGGATTAATTAAACCTCCCAACTGTCTAAATTTGGTTGAGACAAGTAGATAGGGGTCATTAAATGTCTAAAGGATCCATTGTATGGAGGGGGACAGGGAGAAAAAAAGCCTGTTGTACGGACTGTTGTGAAAGCAAGCAATAAAATTTCATTTTGGTGCTGTTCCATTCAATGTATTGAACTTCTTTTTGTTTGGGACTATCAAATACATGAATTAGAAGGGTATTTAAACACATTTCACTCATTATTGAATGAATAACACTTTGTTTTGAAGCAACATATACAACTGTTGGTTCATTTTAGGCTGTTTTCTTGAGTTTTTCCTGTGACAGACAAAAGTTTTCTTTAAATAGATGAACCTCCCATGAATTCAAGGGCCCAGACTTCATGGGAGGCATGTTACTAACATGTACAATAGAAATCTAACAAGTTTTGATGTAGCACTAGTGTGAAGACAACAAGTTTGGAGAAAATAATGGAAATGTCCCACGGTGGATTGGTGGGAATAGTATGACAGCAGCATATTGAGCTATACAAGAAGGTTATCTAATGATTTGAGATGTCCTAGGGCATCAAAGAGAAGGTTTATGAACCATTATTTGGTGTCCAAGGTTAGTGGAGATAGGTGTTTGGTGAAACCCTATGCAACAAGGGTTTGAAGGCATTGAATGAGTGTTTTGGGCGTTCCTTGTGGAATAGGACTAAAATCTCTTGGATTTAGTCATATTTTTCCATATTATAACTATGATGAAAGTCTGGAGTGATGAGGATAAGAGAATGATATAGTTGCTTTGTTATTTGCTTGATTTTGATGCCATTAGGAGGGTACCTTGTGAAGGAAGTTAAGACTGGTCTAAAGGAGTCACTATTGAAGTTTACATATGTTAAATAACCCTAAAAAGGGTGTCTGAAACTATAATTTTTTTCTCAAGTTGTTTGGAAAAAGTCAGAGAAAAAGGGAGAAAACTGGTCTAGCAGGGTTAATTGGGGCTCATAGGGCTAGAAGGCAGATTTGAAGGTTGTGGTCAATAGGTGTTGTAAAGGCTATAAAAAATGATTGATTCTTGTTGAAACCACCTTGTTTACACCATTTTGGTCCATCTTAGGTGTTTGGAGGCATAGTTGATTCAATTGTGAGTATGTAGCCTTTGGTGAGCCTGAAGGGCTACTGGGGTTCCCGAGTCATAAAAATTTGACAATCATGGGTTCTTTTAACTGTTGTAAAAAATTTCATACAGGACTCACATAGTCCTCAGTCATCAAACTCAAGTTGAACGGTTCTGATTTCCATAGGTGCTAATTCCACAATAAATTCTTCATTCATTATTTTGTTTCTCTTAGATGGCTCATGCATATCATTCTCTTCACCTTCAATTCACCAGTCCAATGATGTCATTTCTGACTTTTCCTAAACCGTAGAAAGATTGAGCTCAACAACTTCTTCAATCTACAAAATCATGCAAAACAAATATTTCAACAATTAGAGAAAATATACCATTTAATCTTTGACTCTACCATCTAAACTCATTAAAGGGACCACAGCTTCCTACTGTTCTTCATATTCTGACTCAAAGAAAATGTGAATGTGTACATGCAATTTTTTTAATCCCCCGATGTATATATAAATGATTCAATACATAGGGTCAATCACCCATGAGAAGGGAATGAGCGATGGGAGAGTAAAGATCATGCAAGGACCTAAAAGGCAAATATTAAATTAAATAAAGCCATAATGATATGTTCAATTGTATTTTTTATAATAACTGCCCATTAAAGATTTCTCTGGAAGAAAAAAACCAGCAATAAAGGGTAATCATATGTTATGCATGGCTTGTTGTCTACAACATTTTAAATAGTTATGATTATATTTTCAAGACCTTATTCCATCCTTCAAGGAAAGTGTGTTTATTTTCTCAATGGCTATCATAGGAAATGAAAAGTAAAAATTGACCAAAATAGCACAACAATGAAGATTGGAGATAATATGGTTATATCAAACACATGATAACATATTTAATCAAACCCATGATATTGGGATGGTATAACCTAGAAACGTTAAATTGGGATGGTTTTTGTACATGCAAAATCATAGCAGTAAATTGTTTAATGTAGTGAGCTCATGTGAAAAAGCATAAAGGAATTCGTATGGACAAGCTGGGTCAAACTATTTAAGAGATACAATAACACAATGAAACTAGGTCAAATAATATGACATCCATCTTGCTGACGTGACATGTTCCAACAGACAAAGCAGGGTGCAAGTCCCCTCAGTTCACATGCCTCAATAATATAAGTTTACATATTTGAACTTCAAATTTTTTAAAAGGCATTAATTAATAACATCAAAAAGAAAATAACAAAATAATATTGAGAAATCAACTGCAAGTACCCAGAGTGTTCACTTGTTGTTTCATATATCTATTTCAAGAACATTTATTTCTGGTTTGCCACCAAGATGTATATGACTGACTTCAATATTCCTCTTCAGAAATCACCAATAAATGTCAACAGCCATCAAGGATTGAACTTTAGAACAATATATACTCAACAATTGAGGTTTTGCTAAATAGGACAAATAGAAAGCCTTTATTTATCATTCTCATTTATTGCATTTGTTAAGCCTACCAAAATTGTTGGAGATCAACTCACGATTCCATGATCAATACTAGTCATATCTTCATTGAACTAAGTTCTCCAGTGTTTGTAATTTGTATTGACTTGAAAAAATATTAATAATTTGAAAAGACATCCTTCTCAAAAAGTTTTCAATTATTGTCCTCAGGCTTTCTAGTTGTTTTATAATATCTAAAGACCATTGTAAATTTCAACATTAAAAGGTTAATCTTTTTTGACCCAACAGAGCTTTTGTATAATCCATGTACCATATGGCGATGACAAAAACAACATATCTTTCAATATTAGATAACAGAAACAAAGTTCCCTTATCACTTTTGAACTGAAAATACTGATTCTGAGGAGGTAGAAAGAACCAAAGGAAACTAATTTTGACTGATTTCCTGTAATGCCCCTGTAAGAAGTGTACTTACAAGGCAAAATAAAAAAATATACAGTAGAATTCAATTTTGGAAATTGCATCAGTGACCAATTTAATGATTACGTATAATACTATCCTTGAAAGTTGAAAAACAAACTTCTATTGTTATACCTATAACTAAGGCTTCTATAGGCTTCTATTGTAATGCATATTGAATTCATTAAAATGACAACAATGTCTTATAATTATGAATTTAGAAAATGCTTTTAACTTGATCCTATCATGCTAACATACAAATGTGTTTGTTAAATTTTCTTGTGACTGCTTACCTCTGATTTATAACAATTGAAAAACAACTTAATGAAGAACTAAATCACCAACATAATATGTTGTGGAATCTTAAGAATGTAGAAATAAAATCAAACAAAATGGCAGATCAGATTTTCAAATATCCAAGTGTTCAAAAATGAAATAGAGATAGATGGTTCTTGTTTGGCAGACTGTACTACAAAACATTTTTTGCTTCACCAAGTGAACAATTGTTTGCAAATTTGTCAAATGTTTTTTCTAGTATCAAGTTATATGGGCTTCTCTGTGCCTGAACATAATAGTTAAAAGATGAGAGTATACAAATCAATAAAGAAGGTAATGTCAAAGAGGACTGAAAGAGTGATAATCTATAATAACCACTTTAATGAGTTTTTAGTAGACACATGTTGCCAAAGTAGATTTATCCTTAAATATGAAAAATTGCATTTATGACATGCATAAATATGATTTTTTAGTTGTACGAAGGCAGCGCATTGGAATACATGTTTGAGGCAAGCTTTATACAACTAAGGACAAACACATGCCATCAATCTTACAAAGGAGTAATTGGATATCCACATGAAAAAATAGGGCATCAGAAGCTAGTAGGGTCCATTTGCAAAAGAGTATACCTTCCGTCCTGGAAATAGTTTTTGAAGATCAACTCTTGCAGGGGTTGAAAACTTGTCATCTTCTCCAATCTACACAAGAATACAGGACAACAGACATTTTGCCAAATGTTTTTATAATTTTACAATTTCAGACCATAGTTTTGTACAGACAAAATGGTTTAGTTTATATAAAGTTCAAATTTACCTCATAAAGATGTGCTAAACGCAATAAAGTAAGCTTATCCTCCAGTTCTTGTTCTCCAAATTGCATGTTCAATGTAAAATAAAAACTAAAAGAGGAAAAAATAAATATAAATGACTCTCCCAAACAATCTACTTGAAATAAACCTTAAAATATTCATCATCCTCTCGAAAAGAATGCGAAATTTACCTGAAGTGTAATTATTGCAATATTTGTTGGTAGCTCATAACCTGGGGGAAATGTTGAATACCGAGGGGTATTTATCAGATTCATTTCTTTTTCCTGCATCATAGAATTTTCCTTATTTCATTTTAAACTCATGCAAGAAAGTGATTTTCATAGATTTCACACTTTTCCTTTTTTCATATAGTAGACAGAATAAAGACAAAACATTTCATTTTAGTCATACCTACAGCCATAAGTGATTGTGTGATTTTTGTGTTTATGAATCATCAAAACTTGTCCTAAAAAATGTCCCACATAGAGAAACAAAATAGCATGGGTCATAAATATATCATTTTTCCTTTATCTAGAATATTTTGATTGGAAACCCTTGCAAATTATAAGTTCATACCTTGCATTTTAGTGGCATTCTTATATTGAGAGTTTATAACCTTTCTTAGTCATTTTCATAGTGTATAGTCCTCATCTTAGATTCAAAAAATAAAAAAATCTAAAAACATAGCTTGCACATCCTAGGGTCAAGAATTACACTTTCTAGAGTCATTTTCCAAATTAGAGGGTACATCTTTTGAGGACATTCCTATAGTGGCTTTGCACATTATCTTGACTTCCTTTAAATATAGTTATCTTCTTTTCATGTCCACCTTTTCTTGGATGCTTGGCATTCTTGTCTAAATTTGTCTTATTCATAAAAACCTTGTCATAATTATAATTTTGTTTTCCTCAAAATTGAATTCAATATAGTTCCCAACATCATTTAGGTATTTCCTTACAAGGTTTACATTTATCTATCTTAGGGTATACTACATGCACCTTAGACAACATTCATTCATTGTTTTCATTAACATTCCAAAATCATCAAAAATTAAAAAAATAGTCCTCGTGCTTCATGATGTAGAGTGGTTAGCAGAAGTGGTGGTTTCACACAAAACTTGTTCAATTCTACAAGGATCCCACAAGCCTTTAAGGTACTCCAAGGGTCAAATACCCACAAAACACTCAATATTGCCTCCAAATGCCTAGGGTGGACACAAATGGTATAAAATAGATGTTTTAGACAAGAATCAATTAGTTTCAACCTTTTATGCAACTCCAATCATCAAATCCCCAAAACTGACTATTAGGTCTAGTTGACAGGCTAGTAGCCCTCCAACAGCACTAAAACCAAAATAACTCAAATTTTTTCCAAAACACTTGATAAGGTAATTATATTTATGAATACCCTTTTTATTTTACTAAAACATATCCAAAACTTAAATATTGTTACTATGGAAAATATTACCAGAAAACATGATTGAGACTGTTTTTAGAGGGCTAATTAGGTGGGTTTACAAAGAAACCATGCTCCGAATGCATCCAAAATCCATGAAATTCATAGGACCATAATTATTTATGCCCAATTAGATAAATCACTGATCAATTTCAGACTATGAAGTGTTTTGGTACAAAAACCCCAATTACATGCATTAAAACCCTCATTTCCTAGGGCATCATTGAACTAGGTCAATCTGACACTTCCAAGACCCAAACTTCAGGTTTCACCATTTATTCAACACATGTTAAAACATTCTCCAACAAAAAATACACCTCCTTAAGCTAGATGTACGACTGTGTGACTGTTAGCATCATTTGGGTACCCAAATCAATCCCTACACCACTCAAATTTGCATATGCTTCACCCTATCATGAAAATATTCACTTTCCTTGCATTTTCATGGTTAGTTAAACATGTTAGAACCATCAGGGTCCATCCCATGGTCAGATATACATTCATAGGATGGAACCCTCACTTATTCATTTGAAAAAAATAATGCAAAACTATATGTTTGGCGTGACAGCAGTAATAAGTTTTGAAATGTGTTATTAAATTCACCAAATTCAACTCAAAACAACTTAATTATGCCTTACCAACATTTATGGAAGATTTCTACATCAAAGAGGGCTTCAAATTAGCAAGAAAACTTCAAAATCTCATTGATTCATTGCCTGTCCGTATAGTTTTTTTGTGTACTTCGTACAAAACCATGCCTCCTCCTTGCCTAAGGCTGTGACATCTTAAATAGACCTCTAACTAACTACCCAACCAACCAAGGTAGTTGGAATGTTTATTTAAACAAGACAAATACTAAATCTTAAGTTTCCCTCTAGAACTACTTAGTGACCGTTTGAGTTTGAATTCAAATTATAAGATATGCTTTTTATGCTTTTTCTAATATCTAGACCTATGCTAATGACTCATAATTGGTCCAATGACCTTATTGAATATCTTAAAACATGAAACTACATCCTACTACCCTTTCATGGCTCATATGCCATTTGTTACATCATTTTGCCCATAGGCTTTATCAGGACCTTTGACCATTAAAGTACTTTGGTCATGAAAATATGCCATGATTGGCTTTAGAATATTCCAGTTGACATGGCTAGATGCCTTGTCCTTCTTATCTTCACCTGGTACCATGGAATTCCTTGGTTGCATGATGGATGCCCCTGCATCACTTCACCTCTGTGAGCATCACCTAGATGAAATGAGCACTAAGTGTTCCATTCATTCTCATGAGAGATGGATTCATGTGAATCATACTCATGAAATATTTGTCAATAAGCTAACCATAAAGCTACACAGTTGAATGCTGATTGCAATATCACAATTTGACAACTTGTGGAAAATATCTCTTAATTATCAATTGATGAGCTTAAGAGGCTTTTTAATGAATGGTTCACAAGGCACAAAACTTGCTGAATGTTTTGCAAATGGGGTGGCAAGCAAAGTGGGCTTAATGTTGGAGGAACCTTCATAGTAAAGAGCACTTGAACTAGAATAATATTGGGATGAGTGACCTACTGGGAAGTAGTGTTTCACCTCTATGAGCATCATCTAGATGCAATGAGTACTAAGTGTTCCATTCATTCTCATAAAAGAAAGGTTATTATGAACTACTATTCATGAAACATTTGTCAGTAAACTAATTATAAAACTACATAGTTAAATTCTGATAATAATATCATAATTTAACTTACTATAAAAAAAGATTTCCTACTTATCAAATTATATAACTATTCTCATGATCCAACCCAACCTGTAAAAATGGTGGAAATTACCTCATTCATTGTGACAAGAACTATTGCATCTCTGTCCTCCCCCTCGACCTGCCAAATTATCCTTAGAACCATTGATATAATGAAATACAATGACCCAACAAATATCACATACCTTGTGAATTTATGAATATCTTTTCATACCTTATTCAAAGCTTCATTGATATTTTGGATTGCCCCAGGCCTAAACCTGCACAAGCAAAACCAAATGAGAAAGATAAATTTGATAGAATTATAAAATTCAAAATGCAAGTGAGGCACCTTACACATGCTTGTCATGCCCTCCAAATGTCAAAAGATAAATACCACCCTCTTGACACTTCAATTCACAGAAGTTCTCTTCTTCTTCTTCATGTCTCTTTGACATCCTAAACAAAAATACTTCTGAAAAGGCTGGCAAATTCTCAAAGAAATTGGGCCATTAATTAACAAACTAGCTGGCTTATTCATATATAGAATGAAGTACATACTACAAATTACAATCTATAGGCAACAAGCAGTGTAAAGCTTAAACAACGAGCTTTTAATCTGTGAAGTATGTTAGAGTTGATTGTAATTGGATCTCCATGTAAATCGAAACTGTCAACTTTTGTTGTGATTAAAAAGGGGAAAGTACTTGTAATTATTTGTGTTCTAATAATTGCCTATGGGAGAGGTACTAAGGCATATAAATATTATGTTTTTATCATGATCTGGATGCAGGTGTTAGTGAAAGGAGAAAGGAACAGTAGGTGACTGTTGAACAGGCAGTGAAGGGTGCATTTGGGAAGCACCACGTGGTGAATATGAACAAGTTGAGGGTGGAATTGGTAAATGAGTGTTGGAAATGATTGAGAGAGTTTGTTTGAAGGTGTTTGAGCCATTAGAAAGGTTTTGTGAGTTGATTTAGGGTCTTTTCTAGGAAGCCCTAGGATAGAAACCCTTAAAGGGAGGGTTTGATGAAAAAGTATCTAGGGAAGCTTGGAGGGTCAAACTAATTGAGGAATTTTGATGTTTATTAGATGCCTTGAGACTATATAAAGGTTGGAAGGTTTAGAGTAAGTGTAAATAGGAGTTTCTTTGGAAGAGGAGGGCTAATTAGGCCTAATTACTGATAGGGACAGTCATAGAAGTGTGCAATAGTCACAAGTTGAAGGATTGGTATTAGCAAGGTTTGAAGAAATCCATAAAGGGTATCTGGAAAGGTGAAGAAGTCACCATGGTGTTTGAGGAATTTTAGAGAAAAGTGCAATTTACTGGCAGGACAAGGCTAATTGGACAGTCCTAGAAAAGGTAGTTTTGAAGATTGGGATAGAGTTAATTCTTGGTAGGGGTTGGAACTCCTTAGTTAGGCTATTTGAGGATTTTTTAAGCCTTAGAAGGATCAAGGGAATCCTTGAAGACAGAAATCAAGAGGTGATTGCATGAAAGGTGAATTAGGAGTGTTCCCAAGGAGAGGGAAATTGGAACATGGACAAAGTGAATTGATAAGTTGTCTAAAATAAATCAAGGCAGTGAACCTATTGTAGAGGAGTGTTTGGTTGATATCCTAAAGTCAGGGACTTCTTATTGATCCTCAAGTTGAACTCTAGTTCCTTGAGTGGATTCCAAGACGTTGAATCCTCAAGTTGAACAGGGTTCCTTAAGGGGATATTAGAAGGCTCTGCATCAAAAACTCTAAGCTTGTCTTTAAAGTTTGAGCTTCACTTGGTTTCAAGAATAGTTTAATATTCTCTACTAAAAAAGGCCAACCACGTGAAGGTGGAAGCTCATTTGGCCCCTCCCTCCCCCCTAACATCACTCTAAATTCCCCGTTAACATTTAATAACATTCATTCATTCATTCATTCATCCATTTTTGAAATATAACATTCAATCATTATAATCACATGATAACATTCATTAACACATAAAATTCATTAACACACAACATTCATAAATAATTCATGAACACATAATTCATTAACACACAACATTCATGAATAATTCATTAACACGTATTAACACACATCATTCATCAACATTACTAGTACAAAATTACATCCATTAAGACAATGTTCTTTCATTAGCAATAAATGTTAATTACAATCATTTCTTTTTGGGTTTCTTGCTATTTTTTTTAATCATATAATTTCTAAGAGGAAGATCAATGTCCTTATCATTCCCCTCCTCTATTGATTCTAATCCCAACGTGTGTCTCCTCCTCATCTATTCAGGAACAGGAGGCCGCTGCGCTGAAGGGGGGTCTGCTGCAATAACTACTTCATGAGTTAAATTCACACTATTTTATATTATTGAATTACAAGTATTTATGTAAGTAAAAGAACTATAAATCAAAAAATTAATTTAAAAGAACAAAACATAGATTTTCTTTACCTGAATGTGCCACATGATCTACATGGTGATCAGTCTGAACATCCTCCGACACTCGTTCAACATGACCCGATTCTGTATCCTCTAAAATATACACAAAAATGTTACACCAAGTTCAATTTAAGATGTTAAATTGTATTAATAATTACATAATTAGTTTTAAATAGAAAATGAGCACCTCCTTGGACAGTATGATGCACATCAGAGGCTTCATGATGCGGTGTATGATCTGTGTCATGATTAAGAGGCTGCATTGCAATGTAATGGACATTATTATCAAATTGATTGTTGCTCAAGTATTCAATTTCTAATATATTTTTTGGCATATTTACCTGTGCACATGATGCAGGAGACTCTTCGGTTGGGCCAGTGGAAGCTTGCCATAGGCGTTCAGCCACGGCTTGATAGCCTTCCTTGAAGGTAATTTTTCTATGTTCTTCCATGGCCTCTACATTAAAATCAGAGCCCTGCATTTTTTGATTAAACAAAATTATTTGCATTTTATAAATAATTTTTCTCTGCAATTCATTTACTGGTACTTACAATGCGAGCTTTAATTTTTGAATATCCTCCAGTGGCAAGTCTATGTTGCCCAATCTTTTGCAGCCTAGCCTTTGTTGCCTTTGAAGTGTCCTGCAACCTATGAAAAGTTTGAAAAAATGGTTATAAAAACATGTATATGGAATAACAAATGAAACTTTGAAATGCTGAACACATTGCATTCAATGGTGAAAATGTCTAAAACATCATACCAAGATATTATATTGAAAAATGATGATTGCATTCAAAATTTAATTATCATCTCAAAAGTCCATGCCAAACACCTTATCACTAGTAGTTAATACTATTGCATACCTTCTCGCATTTGTTGGTGAAACTCCTTTTTGAGCATCCGCTTTCTCCTTTGCATCTAAAATAAATTCATTCCAATCCCTCACTGAAATAAAGGGAGGACGCTCGTACTTTGGGTTCTGGACGAGACTCTTTCTATATGCGTCCCTCACGGTCTTAAGATGTTTGCAAGCTCTTTCTAAAATTTTCTTCTCATCAAAAATATTATTACCAAACTCATGCTGTAAATCTTTGACGAGCTGATCTTTTAAACTTTTTTCTTTCAAATTCCACCTTTTAAGGAAAAACACAAAATTGTTAGATATAGCCACTAAAAGAAAAGACCGGAATGAAAGGAAAAATACTGTACCAATTAATGATATGAAAAAAAAATAGTGGGATAAACTTAGTTCGCTTATGATGTTCCACCTTGTATGTATGGTGGGCCCGAATATATGCAATGTGAGGTCATAAAGCTTCTTATAAAACGTATCATTTCCTGCAAAAAATGTCATGGGATAATCAATCCAAAACTTGTTATGAATAGGTAAATGCATATTACAATATAAAAAATAATTATTTAAAGTACCTGGAATTTGAGGACATTTTATAGGCATTGATTCATTATTGTCAATCAATAATGATGTTTGCGTAGCTAATGTGCTAGTAACATGGGTAGATCTAAGAAATGGTGGTGAATTATCACCAATACATGTAGATTGATTAGTATCTGGTGTACCAAGCGGTGCCACCGGGGTATCTCCTGCTCCAAAAAAATAATCCACTATGTGATGCACCCAAGATTAAAGTACAAATTATGAAATCATAATTAGCACAAAACCAAATATAGTAAAACAATGATTTACCAGTTGCCATAGCCCTTGAAGGCATTGATGTTTGCATGGCCCTTGTGGCCGACATTGCACTCGGCAATCTTCTATGGACAACCTGGCTAGGAGGAGTCTCCTGCAATTGATGACGTGAACAATACATTGTTAGCAAAGACATTTTGAAATAATAAAAGTAAGAGTTAACTTGAGAAGTTTTTGAATGTTCCAAAAAAAAAATTCCTTGTAACTTTTCAACTAAAGGATTATTTTACCTGAGGCGGCCGGAGGTCTACTAGTACCGGCCTCATCTGCACATTGTCCTTGACCAGGTACTAGAGATTCCATAAAATCCTACAACAAGAACACATATTACATATATTTTACTTCACAACATAAAAGAGTATAAAATATTAACCTTTATTGAAATTTTGTTATAACTAAAGATTCATTACTGCTTACTTGATACCGACGTGCGAGTGCTTTCAATTCGGTTAGCCTCATGAGCATCTCCTCAGTTGGATTTGTTTCATACAAAATATTAATTATATCTTTATTGATTTGTTTCATTTTTTTCTTCAACATGATTATAACATTAGGCGAATCTACAAAAAGATCATCATCCTCAGGGGTAGCTATTGCCTCTACTGTCAAGGGTGCTTTTCCCTTATCCTGAACATCAAATTGTGACATGAATATCAATAAAACTATCATAAAAACTCCAAAACCATAAATAAAAATAACGTAATAATATAACATTTTTCAACTATCTAATTTGTACAATTTTAATAAGGTTTACCTTTGCTGAAGAACAAGTGGGAGGAGCATCCTCATGGCCTCTATCATGTGCGGGATCCATATCGTCCTGTGACAAAGATTAAATATAAAAACTTTAGCGAACTAAAAGCAATAGACTTAGCAAAAAAAAACTTATTAATAAAATGGTATATAGTACTTACCACCCTCATGATAGTCACTTTGTTTGTATCTATGCGATTTAAATGATAATCTATTAGTAGTATTTCCCCTGCACTTATTGATTTTATTGCACATACAAAAACTTGATTCCCCTCATGCGCCTCAAATATGCAATTAGGTTGCTTATTAGTTGATGAAGGTCGCGTACTATTTATAAAACCCACAATATTACCTGTTGCTTTTGGTCTCCCATCAATGTACATTGCAAATCTTTTACTTTGATCATTTTCTTTCCTTTGTATATAATTAGCTGATAGTGCATACCTACGCATACTTTTTTTATATTGAACAATCCGCATCCAATCATTGTAATTGTAACATGGACCGACATACTTGAACAATTCAACAACTCTGTTGTAATATACCTTTATCCCATCCATGGAAAATAGGCCCAAACCATGTAATGAGGATGGAGCAATGCGATATATCCTCTCATTAACACAAAAATCAGTATTAATTGGAGGTAGCTCATTGGGTACCCATTCTTTCTCAATGTGTGTGTACCGAAAGGGCACCTTGATGTCGCCTTTGGTCTCATCATCATAAGAACATGACCCCCCATTAGCAAGGAAATATTCCATGCATTTATCAAATTTTTTTCTAATCTTTTGACCTCTAGTTGATCTCCCTATTTTAGCCATACTACATGTAGAACTTTCATCTAGCATTCCCTCATTTCCCTCATTCGATGTAGATAGATTTGACAAGTACCTATTTGGTGGGTGCTGCAATCCATCAAATGAGATATTGCCACGTCAATATATATAGAATAATCAAGTTGTGACCCATACGTACGGTTCTTCTTTGTCTATATATACATTATATGATTATATAATATGTCTATTTATAACATACGTGCTCAGTGATAAACAAGAAGAATATAAGAAAATTATGTCTATTTATTGACTTATACCTGCCAATCCATGTCACTATGCACGATCCATGCCAAAGGGGTCAAATTTCTTGCATATGTTAATCATTTATCTTAAGTTAGCTAAATATTACATGATACGTATGCTACAAATAACTTATAAGATAACATGAACAATATGCAACATCGTAAACGTGAACAAATTTACCTTATGTATGGAATGCAAGATCGTCAACAGAATGCCAGGGTGACAATGTTTCTAGTCAATTACCTATTTGCAAAAAGGGTGATAATCAAACACAAATATACATGTATCAACAACAATTAATTGAGCATCGTAAACAAAAAATTGGTAATTATAAATCACATATGTCATAATCATTAGAATTGAACACAATAAATATGTAATCATTACAATTTAAAGCAAAACATAAATATGTAATCATTAGAATTGAACATAATAAATATGTAACCATTTCAATTATGTCATTGATCATCATCATCATCATCATCATCGCCATCATCACCATCATCATCTCCATCAACAACATCACCATCATCATCATTGCCATGATCACCATCACCATCGTCATCACCATCATCACCATCACCATCACCATCACCATCACCATCACCATCACCATCACCATCACCATCACCATCACCATCACCATCACCATCACCATCACCATCATCATCATCATCATCATCTGCTTCTTCATCATCTTCGGTATCTTCTTCTTCCATAACATTATACTTTATTGACCTTCCTCTTGGATCATGTCTAACAACAAATGACCAACCCTGTTTATGTGGAACCTCTGAGTAAAACACTTGCTCACAATGGCTTGGAAGAACATAGGGCTCATCTCCAACTAGCTCAAACGACCTTGTATTAATCATTGCAAATCCATTAGATCATGTTGAATAACAGTTCTATTTGGATCATTTTGATTTAGTCGTAGCCTATACCATTTGACAACAAATAAAACTACTTTGAAGGAGTTAAAGTTGCACTCAATTATATCATCTAAGATTCCATAGTATTGATTTTGAGATTGTTGAGGATGTATGTCATTTCTAGATGATATATTGGTGACCTCAAAAACTACACTTATCCCAGAATCACAAGTTTTCTTTGTGTCATCCAACTTTTTTATGTGAAATTTGTGGCCATGATAGTACATAGCTTTGTGGTGCTTGACCTGCAATTTTTCAAGTGTGTAAATTATTTTCATCATGAGTTGATATGAAACATACAAGTCATGATCATTAATAAATTTGTACGTACCTTTCCACCTCTTAAACCATGTGCTAGATCAATTACCATTGGAGTAACATTAGAATCTCCATTATGATGAGCTTCTCTAACCAATGAAGCAACACCTTCCCATGTTAATGAGCAACCATTTTGTTGACATCGTTCAATCCATACCATCATCCAATCAAGATTGTTTGCAATATACAAATGTATTGCATCCCACTCTCGACCAGCTATATCAAAAACATCTTAGATTTATTGCATCCCATTCTCGACCAGATTTATAAGAATTAATTAACTACAATAACATCTTAGATTTACCTCTCACTTTCCTCAATCTACCTTTGCCCATCAAGTACTCCCCTTCAAATTTGTTAATGGAGTTGGGATCCCAAATACGATCTACATGGATCTTTGCTGCAAACTTAGGAAGATTTTCACTAATGTACACCATGGTCTAGTATACCATATATCCCTCCACCATAGAACCCTCAGGATGTGCTCTCTGTCGAACCAAGCCTTTCAAAAATTTCAAGTGCCTCTCAACCATCCACATTGACCTAGTTGGTACAGGTCCACACAATTCAATCTCCTCAACTTGATGTATGAGGTAATGTTCTTGTGCATTGAAAAAAGTTGCAGGTAGACACTTTTGCATTTCACACATAAGAAGAGGAATTTTTCTCTTCCAGTATTTTATATCTTCTTTATTTATTTCTTTAGATGACAACCACCTCATGTATTTTCCAAGATCATATATAACTTGTTTGACACCGTTGGCAAAGTGGTGTGGGAGAGATAGAGGTAGAACACACTGCAATATTTGTAAAATGATCTTGTCAATATTTTATAAAAGAATGCAATGAAAACCACATGCAGTATACAAATATATAGTGAATACAAAATAATATGAATTACCTTAATAAATATATGCCAATCGTGTGTTTTCATCCCTAGCCCAAATTCACTTTTCTTTGATATGAGATCATTTATGTTCGTAGCAAATCCTGTGGGAAATCGTATTTTTTTTATAATTTCTTTTATAGCATTGCTCTGCTGCTCCGACAATAACCATGGAAGGGCACTTGTATCAATCTGGTCTCCATTGTTATTTGATCAAATAATTTTTTTCATTGCATGGTTGGATTCTTCAATGTCACTACAAATTTTGATAATTTGGTCTTTGTCACGCCTTCCATCCAATATTTTCCATAATGTCTCTGTTACATTCTTTCCAATATGCATAGGATCAAACAAATGCATGATTAGAAGTTTCTCATAGTACGACAACCTATTAAATTGCGTAGGATAACTTTTTAGTCCTTTTGGAAGTTGGTCATTGATGCCTTGACGACCTTCACAAGCATCAATTACATCATCAGTAAACAAAACACAATATCAAAATATAAATTTGAAACAAAACCCATCAGATGGAATGACATTACCTCGACGATTTATTTTATTGTATGCCAAATTCCATAGGCGAGGTGTCATTCTTCGTGGCTTTGATGTAGTCTCTTCTTTCCCATTGAAAAGATGTTTTTCAGTAATTCGGTACTTATGATTTCTATGGAGAAAGTGTCTATTCTCATCGAACACTTGCTTTCTCAAACTTTTTGAATGATGAGATTTTGTCTTTGGACCACAAACTAGACATGCAAATTTTCCCTTTGTCTGAAGACCTACAAGATCATGTATAATTGGATTAAATGTGTTAACTTTGTGTTAGCACTATAACATACCAAAAAAGAGGCGTTAAGAAGAGAACATACCACAAAAATGTGTTAGCCCAAGGGCATCATGTATTGTCCATACAAGCATTGCATGAAATGGAAATTATCTTTGTCCTATTGGTCTAGAGATGTCATACATAGTGACCCCATTCCATAACACCATCAACTCGTCGATAAGGGGCTCAATATATACATTGATATCTTTAACTTGGTACTTATCTAGTTGAATGAACAAAAACATTACATAATTATTATGACCATTTTGATGGATTATTAATAATAAATTAATTTAGATGACCATTAAATCAAAAAATACCTGAAACAATCAGTGACAACATTATGTGCTCCCTCTTTATGGACAACCAAGGAGGAATGTTATTGTTGATAACAAAAACAAGCCACACCGAGTAAGTAGATCTCATCTCTCCAAACAGATTGACATCGTTCGCTGCCAATAAAAGCTTGAGATTACGAGGTTCTTCTTTAAAGTGTGGCCATTTTTCTTCTATTTCCTTAAATGTCGAGCCATCTGCAGACATTCGCATAATGCCATCCTGACTTCTATTGCGTGCATGGTAATCCATAAATTGTGCCAAGCTATTGCACTTGAATAATCATTGCAAACGTGGAATAATGGGAATATGTCGAAGAACCTTGCGAGGCACCTTTTTAGTTATTCAATCTGATTGATATCTACTAATATGACAAATAGGGCATTCTGTTGCAAATTCATGCTATTTATAATATATAATATGATAATTCAGACATGCATGTATTGTTTGATATTCCATTCCAATATCTTTCATAATGGCAGATAATTCTCGGTATGAGCGAGATAGAATGTTTGATGGTGGTAACAAACACTCACCTATCAACCTACGACCAAAAATATAATTTGTTAATTTAAAGAATATTAATTGCTACATGATTCACCCAATATTAATTGTAAGGAAATTATGACTAAAATAATGAAAAAAGATGACATACCTTAACATACGTGTCATTGCTATGTTGGATAAACCATTCATAACCTTCAAGTTCACCAACAACAATATAGTGGCAAGAAGAGTTGTTTCAGAGCCTTCATATAGGGGCTCGTGTGCCTTCTCAAGTATAGGTACATCAAGCTCTGCATCAACATCATCATCATCTTGATCATCATGATCATCTTGATCTTCTTCATCATCGTGGTCTTCTTCCATGATATCATTACCTTCTACTTCTATATTCACACCTCCATGTTCCCTCATTTGGAAATCCACATTCTCCAGATTGTCATGGTCCATAACATGAAACTGAGGGACGTTGACCTATATGAAAACGATGAGCTTATATTAACCATGACCATGTTGTCATCATCAAATCATGTCTTATGTATTTTATAAAATATTAAAATACATACCAATGGACGAAATTCGTTTCCCCCTTCAATGTGACCATGTTTGCTACAATGTTCCTCATCTGTTTTGATTAGATATCTTCGAGTCTTTAAGCCCTTACAAAGTTTGCAAGGACAATAACATTTTCCATCACCCTTTCTTTTTAAGTTAGACCATAGTCTAGCAATTGTCTCCCTATTTTTTTGTGTGTTGATATCGTCAGACATGGTCTTTCTTGAATGGAATGACTCGTTGGTGGAAGAAGGATGATTTGTTTGCAACTTGCAGATAAACATGAACAAGTCTCTTGTTACCAAAGGGAAGCCCTTAGTACCCATAAATGGAACACAAGGGAATAACTAAATTGCCTTATACATAACCAAAATGTAGACACTAGGAAACATACTAAAGCATCAAACAAGCAAGATAACTCAAAACCTAGAATACCATGAGAAATAGAGCAATGACATGTGTGAGAACATAGCAGTGACCAAAATAAATAGCTCTCATCAATACAAATGCCTT
The DNA here is from genome assembly GCA_027943335.1 of Chamaecyparis obtusa. NCBI lineage: Eukaryota > Viridiplantae > Streptophyta > Pinopsida > Cupressales > Cupressaceae > Chamaecyparis > Chamaecyparis obtusa. Next base: position 68,384 of record BSBK01009767.1, read on the forward strand.
CAATACCAACATACACCAAGGATAGAACAAAGGGTCACATCAAAATATAACAAACCAATGATTAAGAGACAACTACCATTGGGAATGACAAGTTGATACTCTTTAAAGTAATCAAGGTGACTTATCATCCAATAGAATGCTTCCTAACAAAGTTCATGATTCCACATCATCATTGAAGAAAAAAGAGATGGTCTTGGAGAATCCTCACGTTAGCTAAGGCATTATTTGCATTGTTATCTTCATGATGAAAATGCACAAAAGAGATGCTAGAAAAATGCTTGCTAAATTCTAAATCTCCATAAAGAAATCTTCAGAGCTTCCATAATCCAATTTATTTTTTAGATGTATCAGATAATTCTTCATCTGGATAGTAAACTATTGGTATTGTTTATCCATACCCAATCACGTTTTACCCATGCCTTCTACCACAATTCATCTGTGCTACAATTGTTCCTCAGACGATGGGTCCACAACATATTTCTTCCCTTTTAGATACCAACTTTATTTCTTTGGGTTTCCTCTCTCTAAATCAGCATACACTTCCTATGGATTCCTTGCTCTGCTACAAATGTTGAAAGAACAGATTCATCAAGTTTGAGAGAATTGGATGGCACACACTTCAAGGTATGTGGTCTCTATTTATTATTGAATGAGCTATAAAGTGGTTGTAATGGGAGTTTCTTTATTGGCATAACTAATGGGGTCTTATTACATCATTAACATAAGCAATAAATGCCTGTATACAAAATGTATTTTAACATCAGGTCTACTAGCATGATATATTTAATAGCCACTATTTAAAAAGAAATGTATGTGGCCTCTATTTATTATTGAATGAGCTATAAAGTGGTTGTAATGGGAGTTACTTTATTTTCATAGCTCATCCAAAGCTAAACTCTGCTTGGTCATTCCTCATTGAAATTAGGTCTGTGATAACTCTCTTTGCCTCCATTTTTAGTGGGATTCATTCCTGAACTAAATGTTGACATTCATACTTGTCCATTTATAATACTTGGATCTTACTCATTCTCACCTCAATTTCATACCTTGTTCACAATCTAATTCAGACTTGAATTCACACCCATATCAATGCCATTTGGATTTGTTTCTCATAACAACTTTCATGCACCGTCACCATTGATGGTGCATCCTACTTTCTCTTTACCTCTCAAGTCTCAAACACTAGATCTTGCTCTCCTCTTCACATTTCAAGGTCCGGCTCTTGACTTGTAAATGAGGCAAAGTTGCTCAAACTCATCTCTCAAACTTGGAGACTTGAAAATTGGTACCAACTAAGACCACTACTCATACTGCCAAAGCGAAAAGAGGGGGTCCCCATTTGAAATGGGGGTGATGGTGTGAAAACCTCACAATACTACCAAGTGAAAAGAGGGGGTCCTCATTTTTTGGGTCTTCCTTCTCAAATGAGGAAAGAGTCCAATTGTCTCAAATGTAGGCATAAGAGTTCCAGCCCCAAAAAATGGGTGAATACCATCATGGGAATGGACAAAGAAGAGAAAGAGAGGAAAAAGAAACAAACTAAAAAGATGACTACTAAAATAGTAGAGGAGATGAAGAAGGTTGAAGTTGTTCCTATGTAATAAGCACTTATAGATGATATTAATTTTTAGGATATACCTTATGCATCCACACAAGACATATATATATATATTCCTTTGATGCTCCTATGATTGAGAGGGATACAACAAAGAAGAGTGATAAGAAGGATAAGAAAACTTCTCATCCAAAGAGTAGTGGTGCAGAAGATCAAAGTGAAATAGGTGTCCCTCCTTCAAGGAACACAACTAGAAACAAAGAATAGGACATTGTTCCTTTAGAGAAAACTATAGTGCTTAATGAGAAAGAGGAAGAGGAAAATACTAAGAAGGTTCAAGACGCTACTAAGACAAGTGATGAATTTAAGTGGTAAACATTGATTCCTCATTGCTTCTAAAACAAAAATTGAAGCTTTCGATAGGTTCCTTCAAGGATCATTCCTCTCTCATTGAGAATAAAGAAGAGTGGGATGCCTTAAGTAAGATAAAAGATAAGAGAAAGGTAGAAGCCTTTAATCAGTATGAAAATGCACACAATTGATATATTTTAGCATCACTTGAAATTATTTAAGGAATGTGCTAATGAAGTTAAGTATGTGTTCTATCAATTTTTCTTGAAATGACCTAGTTTTTCAAAAAAGCATAAAGGATGAGATTGACTCCATTGAGTCATAGATCACACAATTGGAAATAATATATATAATATTTCAAAGGATAAGGATGCAGAAACTAGAGCTTAAATTGAGAAGCTTAATTCATAGCTTTCATTTCTTTAGGACTATAGGGAGCGGATAAAGAGACAGTTATATTAGTTGAGGGAATCAATGAATTGAGGCTTTCCTCATTTGAGAAGGAAGATCCTGTCAATTTTTGGGTTTTGGTCAAAACAAAATTTTCTATATTGGCCATGACTATGCAAACAAGGTTTTACAGTTTATTCAAAAACTTACAAACCCAATGTATAAATTTGTATAAATAGAACCACACATTATCTAAATTATGACTAACTTTTATTAGAAATCACACCATTTTTACCTCTATCATTGCTTAAAGAATAATTAAGTTAAATTAATTAATTAAAATGAAGGGAAAAAACTCAAACTAAAAAGTTAGCACATTTCACAACACAGAAAATTTTGAATTTGATGAAAGTTTTGAATAGTTTAGTAAATTAAATCTATTTTCAGATCAAACTACGTGAAGATTTCAAAATTCAAGAGAATCAAATTTTCCCATTCTCATATTATATTTTGATATTTTTGAGGTCCATATTTGCAAGTAAATAATATTGGAGTGTTGATGTTTGTAACATCGATTAGATAAATAATATTGACTATATGATTATTATGAGAAATAATTTATTATATATATACATACATATCAATATCAATAATTGATATTACTATATACATTGATAAATATGTAAATATAAAGTTAGATTATAATTATTCTCTATTACATTGATAAATCCTATGCTCTCCACAATTGCTATCCAGAATCCTATGGGGCCTTTAAATTCAAAGTTTTTGTGTCAGAGGTTCACAAATCACTTCTGGAACACCTATGTTCATATTCATGGAGGAAAGAAGCATTATAACATATTGACTGCACTGAACATTTCACAAAATATGATGTAGCTTACAAAAATTGTTTCAAGTTGGATTGGGGAAGACTTGTTTTCGTTTGGTAAGAATACTCAGACTATCTACATAATTTAAGGATAACGAAATATTTGATACATGGTCTCACTAATTGTAATGTCCCCTTTCTGAAATAGGATTTAATATTAAATAATAATAATAACAAAATTAAAATACAAAAAATAAAAATAAAATTTAACATAAATTTATTTAAAATTAAGTTAATGAATGGTCAAAAGGCATGAGAGGGAAAGTTGTGACTCCCTCAAACTATGAGGTATAAAAGGGAGAAGGCAGCTTCATTTGAAAGGGGGCAATTTTTTTATCAAGAATGAGAAGTGTAGATCTAATCAACAAGACAGCAATGACGAGATATGACCCCTTTAAATGGGTGCATCTTTCCAAAGAGATGTGTCTCCTCAAAATATGCAAGCACAAATAGGTGTTGAATGGAAGAGGAATACAAGGGAAAATGCATTCTCAAGTTAGAGCGGGTCCACAACACAATTATGGCAGAAATAAAAGCAGATAAAATAAGAATTATAATATTTGAGATGAAATCAGATGTGGAAATAGGGTAATAGCGGAAAAAGGAGATTTAGTTTGAATTATCAGGCAATAAGAATATGACACAGTACTTAATTCAGAGAGGGATCCATATTTATGGAGAAGAGGGAATGGAGGATATAAATCAAGAGAGGATTAATGAAAGAAGAAAGAAATAAAAAGAAGAAAGCTTGTGACCTTCTCAAAAAATGAAAATTATGAAGGGTTGTGTTGTTTCAAAAAGTGGTAATTGTGAAGGGTTGTGACTCTTAATAGACATGAGGAAGAGGAGTAACTTCTCCTTTGTATTGGATGTTATAAAGGGGAGAAGGTTCCATTTGAAGAAGATGTCAATCATAGAAAAACCCATAACTATGTGTGAAGCAGCTCACGTGCTTGGTTTTTCTCTTCATTTTTGTACATATTGAGAAAGGCACATACAACTATAACCTTTGTTAAAAATCCCCTTAGTGTTCTTTGGTGGAAATAAAGCATTAGTTCATGCAGAGGCTACTGATATTCTCAAGGCGCATTCTTCTTAATTAAACAATGCATTAGAAAAATTTTCAAGGAATTTGTGAAAGTGATTGTAGCATCCAGGATTTATAGAGAAAAACTAAGACATCTCTCAAAGAGAAAGAGTCTATGTAGATTGTGATTTGGTTCTTCAATGTGGAGGTAATTTCTTCTAGTGGACTAGAGAGATGTTCATGAATGTTCTTGGCTTTTATGTTACAATTTGACATCATTCTTTGGAGCAACTAATAGTTTAGACTCGAGTGCATCTTTGGAGAGATTTCCAGGAAATATAAAGTGTCTCCATTAGAATTAACATAAAGAGATAAGTACTTTATAAAGTTCATGAATTTCATTCATAGTCATTAATTCATGAAATTATATTGATTAAAAAAAAATAGGTATACTTCTAGTATTGATATTTCTCTTCGAGATAAGTCAATTCTATGAACTATGAGTAGTATCTTTCTGAAATGCTCTCGGGACAAATTAAAAAACATGAGACTACATTTCATTGAGGTAATTTTTCAAACAGTTCACTGCTCGTCTATATTACCACATTTTTCATGCATGTCTACAAAAGCCTAAAATGGGTTCTTTTGAAAAAGATAAGGTTTCTAGGAAAATATATATTGAAGCATTAATAGAAAGCAATAGAATATACAAGGAATATAACTATTTGATAAGTTTTCACCAATAAAAGATGAGGCAATCCTAATTACAAATGATAGAAAGAAATAACATAGACAAGGCAATGAACTGTCTAAATTATAGAATTCCATGATGATCTAGGGAGTCTATGACTGCAATTCACAATAAGTTTTAGAAATTTCAGAGGTATAGGCACTGTAGCCTACCCAAACCTATAATGCTCAAGAGCCTGACTTCTCAAGGCAATCTCAAAGGGTCCCTAAAAGATGGAATTGAGTTTATTGTCTTCACTTTGCTTGGTTACAATATCCCAACACAACCTATGATCCCACTTCACAAAGTTTTCACAAATTGGACCCCAAAGCCCAATACCCTGCCTATTGGCCATGCTGCAAATTTGTAATGAAAATAACTCTTTCTTTTCTCAAAGCACTTAATGAGATAACCACATTTATAGTTACCTTTTACAAGACTCTACAACATACCAAGAGATTCTATATTGTTATTTTGGACAAACACTGGTAAGTATGACTGATACCCTATTTTTAACACATGAAAATGCTCAAATAACAAAGGAAGTGAAAACTAATGACCTCTTATACACCTCAACTCCTAGATAGTGCCTATTTATGTCCTAAATTTCCCAAATCCTGAAGCAATTAGACTCCAGTGCTCTGCAGATACCAAACCCCCAAATTGGGACCCCAAACCCTTGAAACTTAGGGCTTTATCAATCTTTGTGTCCTCATCGACACTTCTGTGTCAAATTAGTCATTGGAACACCATCGAATCAACATATTAGAATGTTTCCCAGCATAAAATATATGACTTATGTGGTCGGTTCACCCACTGTTATATCGAGCCACCATTAACACTACCTTTCTACCACTGCTCTTCACTGTGATCACAACGTTTTCCCATAATCTGCATAAACCATTTGATTCATTCAATGGTTTGAACAATGTTCTATAAATTATTGATTCATCCACCCATTTGGTTCATTCAATGCTAGCCAAAGGTTCTATAAATCGCGCTAGAACTATATAGTTCTAGCGCGATTTATAGAACCTTTGGCTAGCATCATCGATAATCTCCTGGTGAAGCCTAGGGATGGCTAAAGAAAAGGTTAGAAGGGCCATAAGGTTAGAAGGGCCATCACCAGTGGCAACATGAACTGTTAATTTTTCACAAAGAAAAACAAAACACCAAAGGTTACTGTTATCTAGTTGACAAAGCAAAATGAAACACCAGTGGCAACATGAACTGTTGATGTTTCACAATGTGGAGATCATTGTCATTACAATTCACAAGAAAACAAAAAGTAGAGAACATACTAAGAATTGTTGATAGTGAAGAGCAGTGGTAGAAAGGTAGTAAATTGCAATCTTCCCTCCCAGCTTCACTCCATTCGTATATGATCTTCGCGCGCACACAACATAAAATGAAATGGAGATGCATTTTCTTTTTTTTTTAACTTTTATGCCCATGTTGGTTGAAATTTTGACCAACCCATAGTTGGTCAAATTTTTGACCAACACGGGCATAAAAGTAAAAAAAACAAAATTTATCCTTTATAATGCAACCAAGTAAAACCATTTTGCACTTTGGTCGAAAATTTTGGTCAAAATTTGTGGTCAAATGCACTAGTGATTTAAAGATATTTACATGTCCCCTATCCATGAAATCGAGACTATAGGTGATGAAGACCATGTTGAGGATGAGGGGGGTCTTAATTAGGGAGGGGCATAAGATAAATTTGTCTTGAGAGATGGGGAAGGAATTTTGGAAAATAGAACAATCAAGAAAAATAAATCTAAGTCTAAAAAGATAAATATGGGAGGAAAGAGGACGAGAGAGAGAATAGAAAAGACTAGAGAAAGTTAAGATCTAGGAGAGACTTGTTCTCTCTTGGAAAGAAATGAAGCTCATAACATGGAATTTTAGGGGTTGCAATACCCCTAACTAGAGACATTTAATCAAAAATTATTTTGAGACAAAACCTGATGTAGTATGTTTAATAGAAACTAAACTAGAACAAGAAGCAACAGAAAAGTTTTCAGGAGTTTGGAACAACATTTCAGAATCCATGAATGGTATGGGTAAGGTGACCTTCATTCTTGGTCGTGACTTCAATGAAAAATTGGATATGGCTAATAAGAAAGGGAGCAAGGGGACTATGAGCAGGATCCAATTTGATTTTCAAATCTTTGTCACCAAAAATAGATTATGGGAAGTTAAAACCAAGAATGGGGTGTTTACATGGATGAATATGAGACATGGATTCTCACACATCACAACGAGATTGTACCATTATTAGCTAAAGAGATGTATCATTAAGATTGTACCAATTTGATGCTCTTTGAAGATGGAGAAAATATGGCTAAGAGAAGAATGATTTTGGAAAATGGTGGCAAACTATTGGAAGATTGTACTTGTTATTTAAGGAAATATGGGGTTTCAATTGTTTAAAAAATTATAGTATATCAAGAATAAGCATAAGTGTTGGAACCAAATTCATTTCAAGGATATATTTGTGGAAAAAAACATTGGACGAGCAGCTAGAGGTTTTAAAAAATAAGGTGATTCAGGAAGGTATGGATAAAATTGATTTCTTAGCTGAAAAGGACTTGTAACAACAATATGAGGAAATTCTAGCTAGAGAAGAAATATATTGACGCCAAAAATCTAGAGAGAATTGGTTGAAAGATGAGGACTGCAATACAATTTTTTTCCATAGTTCGGTCAAGGAAATACCATTAATTAATAGAATAGCTTCAATAAAGAATGAAGTTGGTCAACAAGCTGTGGAATCAGATGGAATCAACAAGGAAGTGGTAGACTTTTACTCATCACTATGGTGATCACAGGATGGAGTGATAGTAGAGAGCTATATAGGGATGGTTGATAGTGTTCCTTGAGGGAAGGGCGATTGTGAAAGACTCGTTATCATTGTATTGTGTATTTCCAATATGTTTGGATGCAGGGCAGACCAGGAGAATGAAGGATCACTCACTGATTGCATGATAACCCAGCTTTGAAGGGTCACTTATTAAGGGGACAGTCAAGGTCTGGATGATTGGGCCATTCGAGGCCCCTATTTCTTTGTATTAATTGCTATTCAAATTGGATGCATGAATTTCTTATGAATTATCAGCTGCTATGTATCCTGCAACTGCATTCATAAATTTGCATATACTTATCTAGGGTTGTAAGCCACTTAGGGATCAAAATAGAGAAAATAAATCAAAATCGTTCTTTGTCCTATTTCCTTTTAACAAAGTCTCAACTATCAATGATACAATACATTTGATTCCCTAAGCTATCAATACAAATGGCACCTAGCTAGAAGCTCACGAGCTGTCCATTTGATAACCACAGTCAACATTTAAAAAAAATGGATATCCTTGAGCACAAGCACCAATAACATCAAATAATGGAGTTAAAGCATGGGCTAGGGCACGACACCAGTACAATGAAGTCATTTTAGTGAGTATCTCATCAATATACAATGGTGTCATTAAACGTGCTAGCAATATCAACAAACGTGAGTCCAAACATTTCAAAACAGCGAATCAATATCCTTGAGCACAAGCACCAATAACATCAAATAATAGAGATAAAGCACTGGCTAGGGTATGACACCATTGGAATGCAGATTTTAGAGAGCATTCATGATCAAATAAAATGCAATGCATTTTAAATTTGTAGTTGAATATGATGCCAGAGGCTCAAAAGATGAAGAAATCACATACCTTCTCTCACACTCAGCTTTCACTTGTTTTTTCCCGCTCCTTTTCTATGGCAATCGAAATAAAAATGATTTGGCGCTTCACTTTTTTTTTTTCATCTATACCCTGAAACTGCCGGAATTCCGATGGTCAATTTAAAATCCATCAGAATACCGACACCTTCAAGGCCTATTAAAAAAAAATTCATTAAAAAAAAATTACCCGTCGGAAGTTTCTATCAAAATTTAGCCCCAAATGTAGTAGTGGTAATGGTGAACAATCAAAAGGTAATCTATTCTATCTTGACAATGTTGAAACTTCTTTTTTATTGGCTAGAACTGAAGATGTATGGTTATGGCACAAAAGGTTATGTCATGTGAATTTTGACAACATGGTTAAAATCAGCAAGAAAAGAAAAGTTAGAGGCTTACCGAGCTTATCTAAACTTGACCATGTCATGTGTAAACAATGTCAAATGGGAAAAATGTCAAAATCAAGTTTCAAAATCAAGAACTATTCATCTAAAGTTATTTTGTAGTTGGTTCACACTGACTTATGTGGTCCTATGAGAACTCAAAGTTATTATGGTGATAGATATTTTATTTTATTTGTTGATGACTACTCTAGGATGATGATTGTTATATTTTTGAAAGAAAAATATGAAGCTTTCAAGATGTTCAAATGGTACAAAGCTAAAGTGGAAAAAGAAAGTGGAAAAGAGTTAAAATGTTTGAGATCAGATAGAGGTGGTGAGTTTATTTCTGATGAGTTCACTAACTTTTGTAATGAGCATGGAATTAAAAGATAGGTTTTTGCATCAAGAACACCACAACAAAATGGAATTGCTGAAAGGAGGAATAGATCCATAGTTGATTACACTATTGTATACACATTGAACCGAGTACAACTGAAGAAAGAATCAAACAAGACACCCTATGAACTATGGTATGGGTACACACCGAATGTAAGTTATTTCAAAATATTTGGAAGTAGATGTTACATTCTGAAAGAGGATAGAAATGAAAAATTTGATTCAAAAGGTGATGAAGGAATATTTGTAGGATACTCTACTAATAGAAAAGCTTACAAATGTTTGAATAAGGTTTCTAATAAAATGATTGAAAGTGAAAATGTGAGAGTTGATGAGTTTGCGAAGAAAAGTGATGAAGAAAGAAAAAAGAACCAGAAGACTACGATAGATTCACATACATTGAGCAACCTGACATTCTACCCCAGAAATAGGCTAAAATTACTGAGCAATAGGATAATGACTGAGGAAGATCTTGATCCTATAGAGACCGAGAATCATCCTATAGAGACCGAGCATCAGCCTATAGAGACCAAGAATCAGGAAATAATTACTGAGGAAGATCTTGATCCTACACCGAATGATGAACAAAGAAGAGAGAAAGTGTTAGCAAAATTTGTGAGGAGACACCATCCATAGAATCAGATTATTGGAGACAAGCAAGCTGGCATGATGACACAAATTAAGTTGAGAAACACTACATGTTTAGTTTGTGAATTTGAACCTAAAAATGTTAGGGATGCACTTGAGAATGATGAATGGATTAAAGAAATGAATGAGGAAATTGAGCAAATACTGAAGAACAAAACATGGACATTGATATCGAGACCAAATGATAAGAATGTAATTGGAACCAAATGGATATTCAGAAACAAGTTGAATGAAAATGGTGAAGTCACTAGGAACAAGGCAAGACTTGTATGCAAAGTGTATGCACAAGAAGAAGGTATTGATTATGGTGAGACTTTTGCACTAGTTACAAGACTTGAAGGAGTTAGAATATTGCTTGCATATGCTGCCTACAAAGGATTCAAAGCATATCAAATGGATGTCAAATTTGCATTTTTGAATGGAATACTTGAGGAAGAGGTATACATTGAAAAACCTGAAGGTTTTGTCAATACAAATTAGAAAAACGTGGTATGTAAGTTGCACAAAGCATTGTATGGACTGAAACAAGCACCGAGAGCATGGTATGAAAGACTACATTCATATCCTATTAGTATTAGATTCGTTAGAACAAGGGACAACAACAATTTATATTTGAAAGGTGAAACTGATGACAAGATTCTTATTGCTGAAATTTTTATTGATGATATCATATTTGGAGGACATGATAATCTATGCAAATAATTTGACAATGAAATGAGAAAAGAATTTGAAATGTCAATGTTTGGAGAGATTAAATTCTTTCTTGGTTTGCAAATACTACAACAAAATGAAGGTATATTCATTACACAATCAAAGTACATCAAAGAAGTATTGAAGACCTTTAGAATGGAAGATTCAAAATTAGTTGGTACACTGATGGTCACACAATTAAAATTAACAAAGGATTATCAGTAAATCAAGGTAAATCAAACACTATACAAATCAATGATTGGAAAACTGATGTATGTTGTGCATAGTAGACCAGATATTGCACATGTAGTTGGGATTGTAGCAATATTTTCTACTAATCTTAAAGAATCACATATGACTATTGTTAAGAGGATTCTGAGATACTTGAAAAACACAGAGAACTATGGTTTATGGTACAAGAAAGAGAGAAATTTTGAACTACAAGTTTACACCGATGCAAATTGGGTTGGAAACATTGATGACCAAAAGATCACTACTAGTGGAGCATTCTTTTTGGGAGAAAGATTAGTCACTTGGATAAGAAAGAAACAAGGATGCATTTCTCAATCCACTGTCGAAGTAGAATATGATTCTGCTACTGCTAATTGTTCAAACATTGCATGGATAAAACAACTTTTGAAAGGGATGAATGAAGAGATCATTGATCCAGTGATAATATATTATGACAACACAAATGCTACAAATGTTTCTAAGAATCTAGTGATGCATGCAAAGACAAAGCACATATCTATAAAGTATCACTACTTGAGGGAACAAGTATAAGAAAATCAAGTGAAATTAGAGTTTGTGAAATCAAAAGAACAACTTGCAAATATATTTACCAAACCCTTATCTAAGGATACATTTGAGTACTTGAGGACTAGACTAGGGGTCCATCCCCTATCTATCAGTCACTAAGGTGATCAGGAGGTTGCGTCAACCTATACTTCATCATAATATCAAATGATGTTGGTGCATATTGTTCACACTTTAGGTTTCCTAAGGTTGTGAAAGCTAGAACAGAGAACACTGCATATCGGTACATGAAGGTACTTAATATAAACTGAACACTAGAGATAATATTTTGGCTACTGTAGAGTTGTTTATTCTTTTTGGCATTTTTGTCAAAGGGAGATGGGAATCAATGAAATATTTATCAAAAGGGAGAGAAGCAAAAGGGAGAGAAGAATCACAAGAAGGAGAAGAAGAACAAATCCGTAGGGAGAGTCTGCATGGAATGTTGTGTAGTGATTAAACATATTAAATGAACAAGCTAAGAAGAGCTTACCGAGCTACAATATTTAATTACAGAGTTGTAGAATAGATGTTTGGTATTCTATGGCACATTTCATATTATGTTGCCATCAATGCCAAAGGGAGATATTGATAACCTACAACTGATTGAATATCTTGATGGAATGAATAGACAAGTAAAAGATAGTGATTGAAGGTTGCCGAGCTACAAAAGTGATATGTAAAGAAATTAAATTAGTCAATGTATTGTCATTGATGTCAACTAGTATTGATTGTACTTATGATGTTGGTTACAAACATCTAAAGAAGAAAAATAGTAAAGGAATGAGATATCTACATGAAAATGAGATGAATATGAAAGATATGGCTATGGTATACATTGGGTAACTTATTGATGAGTCTATGGCATCATGTTGTTGACTTGATTGCATTACATGATTTTGTTATGTATTGAAGATCAAAACTGAACAAGTTTATGTGGTCAGTAATTGAAGATTTTTGTATACACTGAGCTAGTGTAGTGTATATCGAGTATAGTATTAACCGAGCAAGTATTCACCAACACATTTTGGTACTGACTGAGTGAAAGAAACAAATAAAGTGTATAACAACCGACTGAATTGATGAGCTAGACAATTGATTATGATTCAGAGGTAGAAGATAAAGTTTGTTATGATGATCTAATGGCTGACAAAATTCAAGATTGATCGGATGAAGAAGAATTAAACATTTTATAGACACAACTGCCGAGGAAGGTTAAAGCGGAAAAATGAACGGTGAAGATTAAGAGGCAAAATCTAACGAATGATAAGAAAATGGTTTGTGCTATCTATTTAAAGAGACATGGGATTCATTGTTGAGTCTAGGATTATTGACACTACAAGAGAATTCACATGAAAGGACTATTTTCATGCACCGCTGATCAAACTGGTTGAAGACAGAACTGAGATGAACTGCAGACATTACTGAGCATCAAAGAATTATTCACTGAGTGGAATAAGTTGGAGGATATGAAGAATTGAATTAATTATTGATTAGAGGAGGTATTTTGAGCTTAGCATAGATCTGAAAATCTGGAAATCTTAGTTTTATTTGAATCAGATCATTCTTGTATCATTCTAACTATTGTTACAACAAAATCTCTTAACCGAGTTGACTTAACAGTATTTTTGTATTTCAATATGGCATTCAATGAAAGTTGATTATTTTCTTGTTGACCCCATAGTGAATGCTGGTCAATGTAGAACTGTTAGTGATAAATCCTCTAACCAGGTCACACCTTACAATGTGTTTTGTAACCTTTGACAAGGCTGGCTCCTAAAAAAGCTCACTTCAAAAGAGTGAATTATTTTGGGTTACCAGTCCCAGGTGGTTTTTCCCCTAACATGGTTTCCACATTAAACTATATGTGTTATGTGTATTTGATGTGATTGAATTGTTATTTTAATTTACACATTTCATATCTAGTCAGATCAGTAAATATAGTATTGAATCTGTTGTCAATCGGTAAATGAAGAGAAAGATATTGTTGATAGCTTATCGAGTTGATAATTTGATTAAAAAGTTTGAATATATACATCTGGGAGATTTGGTACTGTAAGATAACTAGAATTAGCTGATTCACCCCCCCTCCCCCTCTCAATTATCTAACAAAGGACATATTAGTGCAAGAAGATATCTTTAACCCTTCTTTCAGTAACTCCTTTCTTTCTAGAGAAGTGTTGAAGATTGATGTTAACTCTTCTCTTGATATGTGCTTCCCCCATAAGTACACCTTTCCAAACTTTGATAATTCCCCTTGTGACACATTGTCTTCTAGGAATGAAGCTTTGATGAATTATGATTATACTTATCCTAAAGGTTGTAATGATCTCCCAATTTGGGACGAACAACTAGATGATAATGTTGGCTATTCTCTCCCTCATTAAATAGCTTTGGTCCAAGGAGATGATATGATGGTTGAAATTTATTCTTCTTCCTCTAGATGATGCATTCACATTTAATATTTCTCCTTCTCCTAAGATATACCCCCTTTATGAGGATATTTTAGAGAAAGAGGAAGACATAATAAATACTTTTCTTAATATCACCTTACCTTCATTTGGTACTTCTTCTAGAGATGAAGCATTAAATATTCCTAATCCCTATTCTAATGACATCTTGTAAAAATAGAATCATATCATTACTAATGTTTTCCCTTCTAGTGATAAACCTATGAACTCAAGAGCTTGATCAAGTCAATGTCATTGTCCATACTCAAACTACAGTAGCCAACAGGCCTGTGATAACTGTCAAACAATTCACTCAACCAAATTCATTCCAAACACCTTAAAAAACTATGGTTAATGTTAAGGGTTATCCTTACCATTCTTCTCAAAATTTCACTACACATGTGATTACGGTTAAAGGATATAATCAACAAAGTTTTTTCAAAATTTGAATAAGACAATTATAACCGTGAAAGGAAAACCTAGCAATTCTTTGGAATTTATTAAAGATTATCATGTGGTGGCTCACACCTATCATATAAGAAAAAATCCTTAACCTAATAATCTGGTTGTTTCAACTTCTCTCCCACCTTCTCAACCTGTTCTTCCTCCTCCTCCCCATCTTCCTCAAAATATTGGAAAGGAGTATGACTTAATCAAACAACTCCATAATACCCCTACCAAGACATCTCTTTGGAAAGTTCTTCAAACTTCTCTTACATATCATGAAGCCTTCCAAAAATCTTTAACTACTCTTCCAACTCCACCACCTAATCAAGACAACATCAATTCCTTTTTGCAATGCCTACATGCTACTCTTGTCCCACCTCAAATTATGTTTACTCAAGATCATTTACCTTCTAAAGAAGTCCAAGATCGATATGATGCCCTTATGGTAGATTTTATTATGAATGGTAATCTCATTTGTCATACCTTAGTTGATAATGGATATGGACTTAATGTTTGTAGTATGCACATATTGAAAGAGATCAAAGCTAATGTTTCAACTATTAGATCTTATTACATTCCTATTCGTGGATTTGACAATATTGCTAAGAAAATATTGGGAATTTTATCACATTACCTATTAAGGTAGGTCCAATTATTCTAGAAACTCTCATGTATGTGATGCCTGGAACTCTTAACTATAACCTTCTATTGGGAAGACCTTGGTTACATGATATTCATGTTATTCCTTCAACTCTTCATCAAAAAGTTTAGTTTATCTACAAAAATTTGGTGTACACACTTATGGAAAATGATAGACCAAATAGTTGTTTGAATACTAAATCAAGAAATACACTTGCATCTATTGAAGAAAAATAAGATCAAGAACCTAAGGATAATCCTTAATAGACTAGTGTTCTTTTGGATGATGATTGGGGATCCTTAGATTTCAACCCAACTTGTATTGGAGAATACAAAGTCTCAACATTGAAATTTAAACAATTTAAACATGACAAAGAATCCAACACCACAACTCCTCTTTCTAATGAGATTAGTAACAATTTGGTCACTTCTTCCACTCCTAATGAATCTTTAGAAACTATCAAACCTAATTGTGATAACATAGTGATTAACAAGGCTCCATTAACTCTTTTTTATATGGCTTTTCGTTATGGCCCTGGTTATAATTTATTAGCAAATTATGGATTCAATGGGAATGGATGTGGAAAACATGAAAAAGGAATTCAAGTTACCTTAAGAAACGAGGGGCATGTACATTCTTATGGATTAGTATTTAATCCATACAAGAAGCCACAAACAATTACTCTCAATGTTAATACTATCGTGAATTAGAATCTCAAACATGGTGTAGGATGTGTGCAACAAAGCATTGAGAATAGTGAGAAACCTATTGAAGCATTTGGTTTTGAGTTTGCTTATTTTTCCACATCCTCTCCTTCATCATCTAACATTTCTCCTATATCGACCTTTAAACAAGAAATTATTTTTCCTAACCTTCTTTGTGCTAAGGTGATTACTAGGCCTAAACTAAAAAAAGAAACATAGTCATAATATTGTGATTCTTCCTTTCTACATGTAACAGTGATATCATGCTCACTCTACTAATGAATGTCGAGATTTACACTACAAAATTTAACAACTCATTGATAATTCTATCACTCACATATCATGTTGCAATGAGTTATTTCTCAATCTTGATTTCTTAAAATAACATCTTGTTGGTGTAATTAAGTATTTACTAATTACACTTTACTTAAGTTTACTTAGGATAATGCATTTGCATATTAGTTGTCTTTGATACACCTAGGAGTTTGCATTTCATTTAGCACATGGTTAGGAGAATTTCCACTTTAGATGGTGATAGTTGTCATCACATACCGCCTTGTGTGTGGATCCACCTTTACCACTCTTATCACATTATCATCCTCTCATTGTTGCACATACTTTGATGTACAATAGAGGATGATCCACCTTTGGTGGACATGTGATTCCACCTAGTGTGGTTGATAACTTATCATCTCCTTATCATGTAGTCTTATCGCATTGCCTATATATTCAGGCATTCCTACATTGTATGTAATTTGATCAATTCATTCTATTTGATTATTTGATCATATCATATTTTGTCTCTCTTGTGCTATCTCTTGAGCTTCTAGATCTTGGCATTTATTCTTTGCCTTAGGCAAATTCTTACATGGTATCAGAGCGATATCAAAATTCTTACATGGTATCAGAGTTATAGAAGATCTCATTGCATAGCCATTGGAGAGCCATTGTTGCTTCAACTTTTGGAGGGCCATGATTTAGATTTGGGATATCAATAATTTTTTGGAGCGTCTAGAGAAAGATCTGACCTCACCATTGCATTCAAGTGATCGTTTCCATAAATTTTGACTATATAAATTTTCCTATATTAGGCAAAAGTCAAATATGAGGCAAAAATATTTTGCAAATTGGACTTGACAATCCGATCTATGGTACAGTGTGGATTTTTTAAATTTTTTTTAAAATTTTTGGATTATTTTTTAAATCTGGACTTTTTATGTATTTCTGCAAAAAAATTGGGGTTGTGTCGGGGTCCCCACCCCTATTTGTTGATCAAATTACCTATGCAAGCGTGATAGTTGTCATATGCATACAACAACAGTGTTCAAGCCAGCAGATTGGGTAGTCACATCCCGACCTGTCCTCACCAACAGTTCTAACAACATCTGTGCAGTCCTGAAGACAAAGCATGTGAATCATCTTTGGTTTATGAAGTGTAGTGGTTTAGCTTTAAACCTCCGATCAGTCCCTCACCCACTACACTAATCAGCTGGAGAATTTCAAAAGAACCTTAACTTGACCCAAGAAGATCAAGACTGAGCCAGAATCTTCAATAGGACTCAGAGCATAGACTGGATTGGAGTATGATCGAAGAAATCAAACCTAAGCTGTGCAGGAATTAACCTGAGCACATCACTCACCGAGTCGAGCCCATGCACACCAAGGAATTGACCCAACATAGATCACCTACCTGCGTGACCCGACTGAGCTCTTTGCTGAAAGCAGTGCATGCTAGGCATTATAAACTCCAAGGGAGCCCGCATCACGGTGAATGTGGGATTAATTCCCACATTCCCACCACCATGTAGCCCCTGTGCCACTGTAGCATACCACTCCCTCCGCCACTCTGCCTCTGCCCACCGACCACCTTCCTGCTACTCCTTTGCCCTCCTTCACGTGGAAAAACATGTTAGCACCCAGTCACGAGATGCCACATGTCAGCATGAGAAAATGGGTATTTTTAAAAAAAATTGCATTTCTTAACAATTTTATTATGTTAAATTTGACGCTCGTCTGGACATCATCAGGGCATTTTTCTCTTTGATTTTGATGGTCGCCTAGCTATCAAATTTAAACTAGTGGTTGCATCATCATTTCCTGACATTTAATTTGACAGTCGTTTGACCGTCAATTTTGGGAATTTTTATACTATCATGACGACCATTTGACCATCAAATTTAAGATAGTAAATGACTGACATCATCAGATTTAAAAAATTTGTAGCCCTCACCATATGTAGTTCTGATTTGGCAGTCTGACTTTGGGAGGCCATAACTTGGTCATCTGGACTCCAAATTGAGTGCAATTTTGTTTATTTTGGGTAGAATTTCTTGAAATTTTTAGTGGTGCAGCTATTTTCTCATTTTGGTTCATGGATTTTGCAGAAATTGCAATTTTTGGTGACTGTACCTATCTGATCCCTATTTTTGCAACTTTAGAGGCTTCGTTTGGGCTCATACAGACACATTTTCAAGTGCAATTTTTTTTCAAAGTGCATGATTTTTTGTCTACTTTCCAGATCTGGTATCAGTTTGGAGAAATTTTGAGTGGACATAGTACTTTCAAAATATCCAAAATTTGGGAGTTAAGACCATTCCAATGCTCCTTTTCTCCATGCATACACTAAACCAACAATTAAGATAATCACGAAAATAAAAGCTTCTATAAATGTAAATAGACCCAAAATATCAAAACTCATAGCCCACGGATAAAGAAAGACTGTTTCCACATAAAAAATAATGAAAACTAAAGCAAACATATAATAGCAAATTCTAAATTGGATCCAGGTATCTCCCATTGGTTCTATACCTGATTCATAACTAGTGGCTTTCTCTGACCCTTTACTTATTGGAGCCAAACTTCTTGAAATTAAGAATGCCAGAATCAGAATAACACTGGATATGGATAAATATATCCAAAAAGTATCATATTCAGAAAATAGTGTTTTGACATCTTCCCTAAAAGATTTTTTTCTTATCGGATAACTCTAACACAATCTATTTATGACATCGACAGTAGTCGTAATCGAATATATTTTAATGCCACGTTTATAGTGTGTCTTTGTTTTGCCAACTAGTTGTTCCATGTCAATGGCTGATTGCTACCAACAGATCTTGAATTTTCAGTTGCTTTGAAATCTTTTCTAATCTGTGAGCCATTTCATTTCATTTTTGTCGGTGGAGAGCTAGCCTTGGATTAGGACTTCTTGTCCTGATCTAGCTTCCCAACATCTGATATGTCCATACAATGATCTCATAGTCACATAGCAATTTGATCTCCTTGTCATTGATCTCGTACCATTCCTAATGTAATATTGAGCACGGTTATTAATTCTAGTAGTTGGTCATTCAAAGTTGTCGAGCCAGCTAGCTATTAGCTACTACCCCACATTGGTTGCGTCAACATCTTCATGCTATTTGGTGTAAATCATGTGTGTAGAGTGGGAGCTCCATTATTTTCTCACTGTGGCATTGATGGCATTTTTGTTCACTTGGGTGGATAATTTATCATGTGGGCTCACAGGACATATTTGCCTCGAGATTTTAAAGGCATCTTCTTAGTGTGCCTTCTCCAAGCCTCTCTATTAGCTCATAAATGCAAAAGATCACCATAGATCGAAACTTGGTTAGCATTTGTGGACAGTTATTATGAGAGTTGCTTTTGAGAGTTATTAATCACTATATAATAACATATATTTAGTTCATGGCGGTTGAGGACCTTTCCCTTGCCCTTGCGGGTTCGTGGCTCTATGGCAAGCACCTTCTTACCCTGGCTAAGTAGAAACCAGGTTTTGACCCATCAGCTGACCTTAGCGGGATGGCTCATGTCTGCGTCCGTTTACCGGGGCTCCCCCTTGAGTTTTGGGATGAACAGGTTTTCAAATGGATTGGAAACTTTTTTGGACATTACATCTCGACAAATCTGGTAACCCTCTCAAACTCTCGCTTGGTCTTTGCATCAACTCCAACATCAATTTTATTGTTATTCCTCGTCTTCTTCTGTTGGGTTTTCCATTCCATTTCCTTGCTCTTCAGTGTAGCTTTGGGCACTAGTGGGGTGATGCAAGACACCCATGGGGAGCCAGTGTCAATGGGGTTAAGAACCACCTCCATCACGGGGACACCCTTAGACCCAGAAGAAGAATCCCCTACTGGGTTTCCATCACTGACCTTGAGTTTCGTCTGAAGAATCTCCAAGACAGGCCATTACAGTGTTTAGTCTCCGATTCATTGTTGGGAGAACAATCCCCATCCGCGTCTGATCTCTTATCCATAGATATTTCTCCATCTTCCAAACCAATAATGATAGAATTAGCACCCTCCAAGGGTGGGGTTGCCTCTTTTGTGGTAGCCTTCTGAGCAACAACTTCCGTAGCCTTTTTAGGAGGCAAGACTTCTAAAGAAATTTGCTTTAGTTTAAGATCTGGCAGCTTAGGGGCCTTGTAGTCCTTCCTAGTATGCCCTTTAGCATTACAGTTCTGACATAACAAGGTAGCATTCTCATAGACTATGGCCTAGGTCCATTTTCCCAGCTTAGATTTAAGAACCACAAAATTTGGGAGAGTATTGTTAATAGAGACATTAACACAGAAGCAGGCAAAGACCAGACAATACTTTGAGAGGGTTACCAGATTTGTCGAGATGTAATGTCCAAAAGAGTTTCCAATCCATTTGAAAACTTGTTCATCCCACAACTCAAGGGGGAGCCCAGGTAGACGGACCCAGACATGAGCCATCCGGCTAAGGTCAGCTGAGGGGTCAAAACCTGGTTTCTATTTAGCCAGGGTAAGAAGGTGCTTGCCATAGAGCCACGAACCCGCAAGGGCAAGGGAAAGGTCCTCAACCGCCATGAACTACATATATGTTATTATATAGTGATTAATAAAATAAATAAGAATATTTCAAAAAAAAATTAAACATATAATTTATTGTTAAAAATATTTAAGTATATTATCTCAAAAATAATTATATTTTTATAAACTTTTACATATTTTCAAAAATTAATAATATTAGTAAAATATTATATTACATTTAAGAGTAAGTGAGTTGGGTTTGAAATAAAATGTTCAAATAACAAAGTGGTTAAATAGAAAGAGAAGAGTAGTGCTGGGAGGCAAATGCTAACAAATCACATTATTAAAATTTTGAAAAATAATAATCTTTATTAAAAATTACTATTAGTTATCTATACAATCTATTATTAAAATATTATTTCAAAAATAATAATTATATTTATTAAAAACATGCAATTATTTACCTATATTTACATTTTTAAAAGTTAAATTATAATATAAATAAAAAATTATATTTTATAGATCTTAACATAAATATTTTTTATAACTTTTTTCATGTAAACTTTGATGCAAAATAAATCGAGAGAATTGAATCCACAAATTCACATGTTAATCTTAAAATAACTTAATTTCATAATATATTAAGATTTTAATAACAATATTTATATTTATAATATAATAATTTTTCAAATAATAAAATTAAAAAAATGAAATATATAAATATTATTAAAAATTAAAATATTAAATTAACTATTATTATATTATATTTTTATTTTACTAATATAATTTAAAAAATAATAAATAAGAAATAAGAAATTAAAATAAATTATTTTTTAAATAAAAAAATAATTATTACATAATGTTTCCTTCCATTCTTCATAACATTCTTCATAATGAACAATTATGCTAGCTGAAATTGTACAACAATTTAATAGAAACATTTAATTTAAAAAAACATAATTTACGATGAAACAATTGTACTCATGAAATTGTATAAAAATCTAAGAAAACTAGTTAACTTATTTTCATTTCTAAATTTTGTAAAATAACCTGAATTTTTAAATTGAATAATTAGTATTCAATTTTTTAAAATATTAAAAATTAAATAATCAGATAAGTCTCTTACAATTATATTTAACGTCAAACATTAAAAATCTAATATTCTATTTGGTTTTCATTTAAGACTGGTCAAATATATAAGATATACCTCCTCATTTTTTCTATAAAATTGAATGTGGACTTAGAAATAAATTTGGTCCGTTCCCATGTGCTGGAGGTGTCAAAAGTGGTACAGTACGAACGTGACTGTAAGGACTGAATGTCAGCGATGGCATAAATGGCCCTTTAACCAGTGCAGTTACTCACGACCAACATTAGAAGTGGGGAAGGAGAGGGTACACAAACAGTTAAGAGGAAAATTATTTCAGCACCAACCTAGTGGATATTATTAACAGTGGCGGGTACCATACGTACATATAAGGACCTGAACATTGTCAATCCGAAAGACACGTAAAAAATCTAATATTCTATTTGGTTTTCATATAAGACTGGTGAAATATATAGGATATACCTCCTCATTTTATCTCTAAAATTGAATGTAGACTTAGAAATGAATTTGGTCCGTTCCCTTGTGCTGGAGGTGTCAGGAGCCGCACAGTACGAATGTGATTGTAAGGACTGAATGTCAGCGATGCATAAATGGCCATTTAACCAGTGCAGTTACTCACCACCAACATTCGTAGTGGGGTAGGAGAGGGTACATAAACAGTTAAGAGGAAAATGGTTTCAGCACCAACCTAGTGATATTATTAACAGTGGCGGGTACCATATGTATATATAAGGAGCTCAACATTGGCAATCCGAAAGACACGTAAAAAATCTATTTCTGAGAAGTGCTGCAAGGAGAGCTGGGTCTAATTAAGAAATGGCAAATATTCTGGCGGAAACTTTAGGGAATGGGTGGACTTTTTCTCAAATCTGGTGCGCAGGAATAATAATTGTCCTGCTCATTTGGAGTTGGCGGGGTCGGATGCGATCGAGATTTAGAGGGGCTACGGTGTGGCCGATTCTGGGCGTGCTTCCCTCGTTGATTTTCCATTGGGGCCAGTTTTACGACTGGATTACTCATATCCTTATCATGAATGGCGGAACAGCCAGGTTTCCCGGGCCTTGGAAATGCCGGATCTTGACAGCCGACCCGGCGAACATAGAGTACCTGCTGAAAACCAGGTTCCATAATTTCGGCAAGGGGGAGATTTACAAAGACACGTTTCGCGACATGTTCGGCGAATCAGTTCTGCTGCAAGACGGGGAAGCTTTCAAGCGGCTGAATTTGCCTTTCATCAAGGCCTTCTCGTCACCCGCCTTCCGCGACAGTGTGGCCGCCGCCCTGCCTGCCGTGATGAAGAAAAATCTTCTCCCCGTCTTCACCCACGCCTGCGAGAAAGCCCAAGTTATTGAGCTGCAAGGCGTGTTCCACCGGTTTGCATGCAACAACGCATGGCTCTTCGGTGCAGGTATGGAACTTGATTGCCTGAGCCCCACTCTGCCCAAAGTTCCATTCTTGGAGGCCTTCCTTGAGGCCACGCACTGGATCACGTTTCGCCTGCTCATGCCCGCTTTTTGCTGGAGAATTTTGAGGCGGCTTAACGTTTTGTCTGAGCGCCGGTTTCTCAAAGCCAGAGACTTTGTCTACGCCTTTGTTCTTCAACATTGGAATTCTCGCGGGCCCGCAAAGCAGGACACCGCTGCTCTCGCTGACATCGCGTTCGCCTTCCATCGACACGAGGGAGAAACCGGGCAGTTTTACTCCGACAAAATGAAAATTGATTTACTCGTGAACCTCATTTTCGCGGGCACGGACACTATCACGACGGGGCTCACTTGGTTCTTTTGGCTGGTGGCGAAGAATCCCCTTGTTGAAGAACAGATTTTAGCAGAGCTCCGAGAGATCGTGAAGCAGAGGAAGAGTACGGAGGATGAGGAGCCGTTTAGTTTTAGCTTTGAAGAAGTGAAGCGGATGGAATACCTGCACGCAGCAGTGACGGAGTCTCTCCGTCTGTACCCGCCTGTTCCCATTGAGTACACGGCTTCCGCGGAAGACGATGTTCTGCCCAACGGCACGCCCGTGGAGAAGGGCACGCAGGTTTTGTACTCCATTTACTCGTCCGGCAGGCTGGAGAATGTTTGGGGCGAGGACTGCCTGGAATTCAAGCCAGAAAGGTGGATGAAGAACGGTAAGCTTGCGCAGCAATCGGATTTATTAGCGTTCAACGGAGGAGCTCGGCGCTGCACGGGAATGGATTTTGCCGACTGGCAGATGAAGTGGGCTGCAGCGTCCATTCTGATTCGTTATTCCATAAAGGTTGATGAGAAGCATCCCGTGCTTCCTAAATATGGGCTCGTGCTTTTCATGAAGTATGGTTTGCTCGCAACAGTTAACCAGAGGAAAAAAGAAGATGGTGAGAGTAGCCAATAAACTCATATGGCAACACTACCAAGATTCCCTATTTCGTATTGCTCACATGTTTTCTTGCTTATACCATAGAAACTATACTAGCAATCGCACCTGAGTGTGCAATGGGTATGCCTTTTTTTCTATGTTATTTTTCATTTTGTTGTTTTTTTTTTGGTCATTAATGTATAATTTTTGTTAATTAAATAGAAATATAATTTAAAAAGCTTTTTTGCAATACATTAGTTCTTTTTTTTTTTTTTGGCTCGAGACAATACATGTATTAAACTTATTTTACAAGAATTATCTTTTTTCTTTATTTGTTTATGATTGGTTAAATATATGCTATGGTTAGTATTGAATGTAATATGTTGGGAAGTATTGTTTTTGTGCATATTCAAAGAATCTATGTATTTATTTTATACTACAATTAATGGAATAGTTTATTTTTTTTGTGCATGATTGAAAAAATATAGCATTTGGATTGTAGTGAAGCTTACATGCAATACTTTTTGAGTGTAAATATCATTAACATTGTATAAACAAGTAGTATAGATCTAGTTTACTGCAAATTGAGTAAACTAACAGTCTTGAAGGATAGCATTAGTTACAAAAATGGAAGTATGCATTGGCAAAGGAGTTTGTCTCTTATCGAGCAAGATATTAGTTCTAAACAATTACATTATGGTTGATGAGTACTTCTGGCACATTGCACATAATGGTAAAAAGTAAATAATAAAATGGTTCGATCTAGGAAAAACAAACACCTAAAAAGTACTTTGCGCAATAGTCAAAAGTTACGAAAAATAAAATAATTTTATTTTTTTTGCAATATGTAAAGTAAATGTAACAGTTTTAAAGCACCAAGGGTTTCTAAGCGAAACCATAGCTGGTAGAATCAATAAGTTTAAAATTTTATTGAAAAAATTAATAAAGTTGGGAGCTAATGGTTGAAGATAGAACTTTGAAATTAAATAAAATATATATTTTTAAATTATTCATAATAAAATAATAATTAACCAGAGTCAGTCACTCCCAAATATAATAGAGTGGTACTGTAACTGGTAACTAGTAACGATGGCAATACTATCATTTCTAGTAATGTTCATATTAGGGAAATGAGTAAAAATTTGATAGAGAGAATATGTTATTCCATTCATAAGGAATTATTCCATTCTGACAAAAATGGCTGATAGTGAAATCCACGTAGTTTTTCAAATAAAGATACACTGCACACATATTTAAAAAGAGCCAATAGATACACAAAGTTTAAGAAACAAATGCAATATATGAATATTGATAGTTAATTAAGTTTTTTGTGGTCCACCGTAAAAGGGATCCAATTGTTGAAAAAAAGCAACAAATAGATTGCAGTGTGTCTAGAAAGAGTGAAAATACATATATCTAAAGAGTGACAAACAATCATTTACAAAACATTATCCCAATTAAAAAATTATGTAATAAAATTAAACAAAGACCAACAAAAACATGATTTAATAAAAACAGAGAAAAAAGGTGTTTATGTAGCTACTTACTTTTCTGTCTTTTAATAACTCTTTTTCCACACCTTTTAGCGATATGACTCACTATAATTATATCATTTTATTTTATCATTATTTATAACGTAGTAAACTATATATTTTTCTTCCCTTGTTAGTTTACAGCGATGTTTTAAATCTGGAAAAATTAAAACATCTAGCATGTTCCGTTTTAAATTATAATCCCAAGAGAAAGATGGAGAACGTGCTCACTGTTCATATAAGGACTTTGAGGGCATCTATTTATGCAAATGCTTTAAAATTCCTATTTTTCTATAAAACAAATTATATAAAAGATTCTATTTGCTTTGCTGACTAGGAAAGTAGTGGCTTCGATAAAACACATCTATGAATAGAAACATTAAACTACTCTATGTTTTATATTTGTCTAGAGTTTAAATGTTCACCTACTACCTACTTGTACGAAAATAAAAAATTATACAAATTTAATTTAAATTATTTTTCTTTTATGAACACTTAAGCATAGAATTAAAATAGCATTTAGCATGTGTGGAATATTTATCCATCAAGTATGCACCTTAGATTTTAAAAGAAAAAGGAATGCAATAATGGAAAATATAATAAATAATTTAATCATTAGGAAATTTTGGTGACTTATGTAATGTTCATGAATTGATAGTTGATTGTTGAACTAGAGTGTAGGTGCACAATTATACATCACAATATTGTTGGATCTAATTTTCTTCTTGACAAGTGACTTGTAGTTGATTTATTTTAGTTATTTAACAATAATAAATTAATGGTTGAGATTGTTATAGAATGTATGAATATGATTTAGTGAGAATAAATTTGAGCTTGATATGGAAAATAAGAAGGGATTTAATTGTAATTGTTGGTGCATGAAGGTCTAACATTAACATAATTAGATAGATGGTTGGTTTTGTAAGTTAATTTTAACTGGATTGAATGTGCTTGGAGATGGTCATCTAGGATTTTTGTGGCTCATTTAATAGGTACAATTGAATATTAGACTCATTTTTGTTTAATGAACTATACTCATTTGAATATTAAACTATGGATGTGACATGATTTTTCTATTAGCAAGGGATGAGAATAGGATTGGGGATTTATGATTATAGTTAATCGGTGTTTAGATTATTTAATTGAATGGAGGAAATGGAAATAAGATGCTAGTTTAATTAAATTGATATAATTTATGTTACATATTTGATGATGGAGGGGATGTTGAAGGATAAAATTGATTAATTAAATACAAATGTTTATCAAACAAATTAATTTTAATAGAATAAAAAACTATTTATGGAAATATTAGGATATGATTGAAAGTTGTAAAACTGATGGTGTAAGGTGCATCATCAAGATGTGGTTGATTTTAGTTGTGTATACATTTCTCCTCATAGAGAAAACATTGAAACTAGCATAAGAAATACCATCTATAAATTTGGTGGAATATAATTGATACGAGAATGCCTAGTCATTTGGATGAATATGAGCTAAATGGGCTAATTATTCACCCTTAAGAAATAAGGCTATTTAATAGGACATAAGTGGTCTCTCAAATGGAAAACTACGTGTAAAAGGATAAAGGATGGATATAGGGTTGAAAAAAATAGAATATAAAGGAGAAATAGATAGACATATGAATGTTGGGATGTGAGATCAATTTAAGAAGGGTATACCAAAAGGTTTGGCTACTAGGTAAGGTTCAAAATAATAAAAAATTTATTGCTTTAGATTTATGCTTATGGATGTCATTTTAGTCTTGTAATTTCTACACGTTAATCATATGATTATTTTACATTCAACTTAATAAGGAGAAACATAATTCTAATACAAGGTTGGTGATGTTCAATGCATAGAATGGATTATGGAGAGTGATGATATGATATTTGAGATGGATATGTTTTGGAGAATTATGATGTGATTTTCAAGAAATATGTCTCGTAAAAATGATATTCCCCATTAATTTTTTTTTGCAAAAAGAGTGTCATGTGAAATTGAACTTTGTTAAAACTTTAAAAAGTACATAGTTAAATTTAAATAGCACTGGCACTTGTAAAATGAGCTTCCATTCCACCCGTTAACCAAAAAAATGTATGATCGAGATTCCCTAACCCACATTTTTCATTGTCATATATATATATATATATATATATATATCTCAAATGTTTTGAAAATAAAAAAATATATAAAATAAAATGAATAGTTCTATATGAAAGAACGACTCTTAGATTCTTCAACCAAATAGTTAAATAGGGAAAAATGAAGGATTAGATATATATGGAAAACATATTAAATTATTAATCTTATTGTTTTTTAATCATGTTGAAATCAAGCCACCAATTTCTCGAGATGATTCTTGGCGGTGCACATATTATAAGAAGGAATGCAATATCAGATCCTTTAACCGACATTTGTAGAGAAGCTAGTCTATATAATCCTTTGAATCCATCTAGAGCAAGTTCCATTGAAGGAAATATTGATGGATATTTCCCATTCAATCATTTATGGTTTGTGATGGATATTATTAGATTCACTAAGAGATTATAGAAATTTGTTTCAAAATTTTGTCCACTTTCTTATCAAGTTCAAGAGTGAGAATGTGGAAAGTTGTGATGAAATAAGGATTAAAATATAGTTTATGAGACAATAAAATAAAGCGATATGAAGAATAGATAATTTTTGGGTGATAGAAGCTTCCCCCAAGTGTAGGGTACACATAGGTAGGGGACTTATACATGATGTGCCCATAGATAGGTTTTTATCATGGTACTTTCAAAAGGAAAAATAGGAATAATTTCCACCATTAGGAGCTTATTTCTCTTTTCTTCCTTTTTTTGGATTCAAGAGTCAAATTCGGTGGAAGGTGGATAATATCACATGTTTCATAGTGATATAAATGGTGTATTCAAATCATTGTACATAAAAAATGAAAATAATAATTTTTATTAATGCAAATTGATGATTTTACATTGCCTAATAATTGGCTTTATAAAAGCCTTATTTCTATTATAAAACTACCAAATATTTCTAATATGAAAGTAACCTCCTAAAAAACCTTTTTTTATTAATCCAAACTAAGAAAAAGCTACACTAATGTAATATGCCAACATTACCCTCCTTATTACAATAATTTGTAAACAAGTTGATATTTGAAAGGGTTTGAAAATCAACCCTTCTGAAGAATTTGATGAAGCAAATTCACCAATACTCCCTACTCACCTAAAAACCATTGAACTTCCCTCATCAATAGATCTACTAATTGTAGAACCTCTAGAAAATACCAAAATAATTGCATCAGTGAATCTCCTAATTATAGTACTTAGAACCAAATGTACAACATGAGAGAACATAGAAGTGTTCCCACCCTCATGCACAATGAGAAACATTTCCTTCAAAATTATACATCTCCTCTGGGTATGTCTAATACATCATCCAATGCTACACATGAGACAAATTTTGTCTAAAATTCTACATCTCATATAAGTATGTCTAATGCCTCAGATGTTGTTGAAACCATCCATCCTCTACTAAAAATATAAACAATCAATGCCTACATAAAAGATAACCTTTCCTCCAAAAGTTCACATCTCCAAGTGTGACTAACATTTCCTCAAGTTCTCGAAAAATCTTCAACCATAAGTGAATACACTAAGTTGACCATTTAATATTGCTCTCCCCTTAATCCTTGAAGGGTCTCCAAAATTCCAACCCCCTCTTTGTTGGAATTATGAAAAGATGTGTACTAAGAGGGGAGGAGTGAATTAGTACTCTTAAAACTTTTCAAACTGAATCTTTGTGATCATGAATATCACTAACTAACTGAACCAATTGCATTTAACATACATCCAAAACATAACTGGAATGTAAATGAATGTAATTTAATCAATAAACCATTCATGAAGCTTCATACATATAACTTAAGTATTTTGGTATTGTAGAAACCCTTGTTAGAAGGTAAAAATTGCAGTGGAGATGACACCCATAAAGCTTAACTATTGCGGTAACAAAGTTACCGGTTAAGGCTAAAAATATTTTGATCACTTATGGTGATCTTACCCTGTTAGGAGTAACAATGAGATCAGCTAGATCTACATGGTTAGAGGATTTTAGCAACACAATAAGGTCTGCACTCAGTTAAGAGATTTAGAAAAGAATTGTTAAGTTCACTCTGTTAAGAGATTTAAAATCTTTTGCAATGGTTAAAGAGTAATAGTAGGATTGATCTGTAAATAGAAACTTAACATGCCTAATTCAGATCTGTAATGTACTTATCTGTTATCACCTTAATGTGGTTCATCTCTTCTATGAATTCTTCTCAGTAGCCCTCTATTTTTGATAAATTGAATGCTCTATCAATGCTTGTCAATCATAACCCTGTCTGATCTTAAAATGTCTTCCAATGTGGCGGATACTACATGTGTGATGATACATGTCAAAATAAAATCTTTACAAATTTTATATCAAACTGATCTTGACCTAATTAGGGTTTAGACTCTATCTTAGAAAACCTAAGATCAATGGTAGAAATGAATAACCTAGATCATCATTACATAGGAATCATCAATAATTTAATGATTACAACCATATTAAATTTTGTCTCGATCTTGATAAACTATTTTCTAAATGGTGTAAACTATTTGCCTTGTAGTTTGTGCCATTTCAAACTGCTATGTCATTTCTGGTTTCACTTGGTCTATACTGCATTCATCACTCGGTAATTAACTGGTGCTCAGTTCCCATGAATTCTTGATGATTACTGTTCTCGGTACTCGGTGATCATCTAGATCAATAAGAGTGCTCATTCAAAACTGTGGTCGGTTAACTTAGTGATCTGCCTTGTGTTCTGCTCATTGTCTAGGCTCTGTGTATTGACCGACTGTCTTATCTTGTCTCCTTTACCGACTGTATGACTGAATGATACTAATGAAGACCATTAATACTCTTTAGGAGTAATATTCTACCCCTTTGGCATTAGTATCAAAAACTTTATGTATATGTACCGACTTCATAATTTGAACTTAACCAAAATTGTGAATCTATGTGAACCCTCCCTTTGTACATGTTGATCTCGATGTGAAGTACATATAAGAGTATATAGAAGAATATATATATACATACATGTTTCACCATTTTTTGAAATGAGTACAAAAAAATTACTCATCCTATAAAAAATGTTCTAATGGGTTTTCTAAAAAGTAGCCAAGATTTTTTCCCATTCCTCTTTAAGATTCTCAAGAGAAATGTTCTTTAATTCGACTTGTGCATGCATATCGAAAATAATTTCTATGACCGATATGTCAAGGGTGGCAGCTAGATCTTTTTTCCTTATTCACATGTCATTGGATCACCTTGAGGTGTGGAAGTAACTCTGCTTGCAACTCAGTTACTTGATCTCTAATTTTATCTTCTTCTTTCCTTAGTTCTAATCTTAACCGCTGGATTTGTTGAACTTTATCATAATGCTCATAAAATACATTTGGCTTGGTTAAAAGATTATTTGCACTAACCTTGATATCTTCATCTAACTTTTCTATATTTTCACTAAGGTTAGTAGTGAAGTGGTCTATAGTGTATAATTTGTGCAAAATTATAATAACTTGTTGGATAATTTATTCGAGCTCAGTTATTACCTCATATAACTTTACTTTATTAATTTCCACTTCCTGGCTAATTCACTCTCCTAGATTCAACTGTATCTTGGCCTCTGCTCTTTCTTCAATTCATTTCTCTGAATCTATATTTGGAGCATTTATATGGCTATTTAGAGTAGCAAGTTGTGTTGGAAATTTGGCTGAGTTGATTACATAGATGTCAAGTCATTATGGCAACATATGATCCACATGAAGATTGCACAGGTCAGAGAGAAAGTATGACAGAGTGCATTTCAAATTTGTCTAAGTGTGAAACAATATTTTCACCAGTGCACCTAGACACAATTTTTGTTTGTGATGTTGACTGGAGTAAGTTCAGTGCTTGTGCACTTGAACATAGACTCTATGATGTCTATTGGACACCCATCTCAGAGAGCAAGTTAGTACCACATGTACGGAATAAGTTATGATAGTTTTACCAAAGACAGTGTGAAGCCGACAAGACAGAATATGAAGGCAGAATTGGTAAAGAGTTAAGAGATTATTTTGTTTATCAAAATAATGACTTAACAATATAAAGGGACGACATCCTAGATGTTTACTCTTGGATAAAGTTATTTGTATAAATGTAATTGTAAAATTTTAAGAAAAGTAATAGTTGTTGATAGTTGACAAGAGATGTAATGAAGCAGTTATATGATGTAAAATATATGATGCATATGTAATAGCGATAGTGAAAGAGCAATGCAGAGATATTGATGCAAGCAGTATAAGGTTATGTACCTTAACCTATTTTTGTAATAAGTGTATATTGTACTTTACTTGTTTGGGCAATGGGCTCAGCTGGTAATCACATTTTGTACTACCAACTCCTAACAGGGTTGAGGCTTCTAACAAGGCCTATACTCCCTTAATCAGGACTGATACACTATATGCTTGTAATAGAATCCTAATAGGGTCAACATCCTTAATAAGATACTTTTTATTAGTGGATCTTTGTGGGTACCATCTCCACCGGGGTTTTTCCTTGGCTAGGGTTTCCTTGAGAACAAATAATGTGTTGAGCTCTTTAGTTTTATTGCTATGCATGTTGTTTAGCTTCTTATGTTATGCATGTGTAAAGATAATCTTCTATACCCATAATTGGGAAAAAGATAAAGTTTGTAGAATACTGATTCACCCCCCCTCTCAGTATTCCCTATTTCTAACAATTGGTATCAGAGCTTAGTTAATCGGAAAAGAATCATTCAAGGAAAGCCTAGCAGCTTGAGTAAGATCTCTATCGATATGGATCAACTACAGAAGAATCTTGAAGAAGCTCTTGAATAGATTGATATGCTTATTGATGAAAGAGACACTCTGAAAGGGAAATATGATGATGCAAAGAACCTCATTGAGAAACTGAAAAACAAGTTGGAAGATCTGAAATCTGAAAAAGAATATGAAGTTCTTATTGAAGATTGTGATGATAATTTAGAAAAAGAAAATGAGATCCTTAAGCATGAATTAAAGATAGCAAACTTGAAGCTTAGTTTGAAAGATGGAAATGACAAGAATGAAGTAAATCTAAAATCTGAGAATGAAAGTATAAAGACTGAAAATGAAGGACTAAAATCTAAACTTGGAAAAGTAACATCTGAACTTGAGAAAGTTAATTTGTAGTATGCTGAACTTGAGAAATACAACAAGATTGTGAAAGGTGAACTGACTCAATCCAAAAAACAACTTGAAAGGCTATATTCAACTAGTGAGAAGATTGATGAACAAGCATCTTTTCAGAAACTATTCTATGATAAGACTGGTCTTGGATTCAACACTCTTAAAGCAAATGATGAAAGCAAGGAATCGGATCTGAAAATATCTGAAAGCATAGACGAGAAGAAGTCTGATGAGATCAACAAATTTGAAGATACACCTAAAGAAGAAGAATCACCAAAGCAAGAGGAATCACCCAAAGGTATGCAAAGAGAATTCAAAGGTAGATGTTTTGCTTGTAATTCTATTGGTCATATGAAGAGAGATTGCACAGGTAAGCAATTTAAACCTCTTAATGGTTATTGTTATAATTGTCATGGTTTTGGACATAGAGCTACTGAATGTAGGAAACCTAAATTTATTGAGAATAACAATAATAGTAGAATGTTTAGGAATACTAACAATGCAGATAAGAAACCTATTGAAGATATGAACAGAAGAAATAGAGTAGTATGTTATAGATGCAACAAGGTTGGACACATTGTTAGAAATTGCAAATCACAGATCAATCCACCTGGACCAAGATATGGAAACAATGGAATTGTTTGTCAGATATGCAACAAGATTGGACATACAACAAGGTTTTGCAGAATGAACAATAGAGTTTTTCATCCTAACCCTAACCCTAGAAATCATGCAAGAAGAAATGAAGATGCAAGTAACAGACATAAAGGAAGCTGTAGTAATTTAGATAAAGTGAAGTTTGTTAAAAGCACAGATCAAGGAGACATATTCAACATTGAAGGTAATCAAAAAGGTGAAGTATCAAGTGGTAAGAATGAATCCTTACCTAACCTATCTCAAAGCACTTAATTTATGAAAATTACAGTAGATTAGGAACTTAGATTAGTGTCAAAGTAGATATATGATGAGTTGAGTCTTGCACAGTTAATGCAAGGTAGTTTATGATGTTTTAATGCTATGGTTAAGAGCGCAAAATTTTTTTTTTAATGTTTTGCAATATCGCAAGAAGTTTTAAGTTTTGCAAGTTAACAGAAACAACTTTTTGGAAAAAAGCAGCAAAAGAATTGAATGTGATGTCAGATCTAAGAGAGATTGAAGTAATAAAAGGTCATGATCAGTATTATTTGATCATCAAAGCAAATACAAGTGTTAAGGAGATCAAAGAGCAATGATTGGAAGCATTTTGCAAGGATTTGGAGAATAATTTTGTGTCGAATCTACGCAAGCCCTAAAATCATGAAATCAAGGTATTTTACTTGACAGATCTTTAAATCAGTGAAGGAATTAGAAAAAATCATGGATTTTTCTTTAATACACAATGTCAGAGATAAGAATAGACCTAAGTTGAAAAGGGAACCAGTAGAACCCTTGGAAGATGATCCTAGGTTATCTTTATCATTCATACCAGATGGAGTTTTGCATTTAGAAAATGTCAAAAGTTATCTTGGATGCAAACTAGAGACTATCAGTGATAGTGATTTCACAAATGAATACCAGAAGATTTACAATCAGGATATGACACTGAAACAAGGTTTTGAACATTTGAAAGACAATGAAATTGTTAAGTATGCATTGTAGTATGAATTTGACAATGAAGAATGTACTAAGATTATCTTGAGCAGAATTCATAATAGAAAATTTTGGTTAGAAGATAGAGTGATAGATATTATAGCTGATTTGATTCATGAAGTCACTGGATTATCTAAAACTAGAGCTATTCCTTTAAATGAGAAAAACATGAGGAAAATAGTCATTGATAACACAAATTCATCCTATAATGGTAGAGGAATTATGATTAGTAAGATTAAACAAGATGATGTGAGATACCTATGCAAGATCCTAACCACAAAGTTTTGTGCAAATTCAAGAGAGGATGACATGGAAGCTGGAATGATACATGTAGCTTATTTAATGTGTGTTGACAAAGTGCAAGTTGATATGTGTGAAATTCTGAGAATAGAATTGTTTGAGAACTTGGAGAAGATTAAGAAGACAAAGTATGCACAATTTAGATTTTCATCTTTGATCACTTACATGTTTTTTCATCTATTAAGAAGATTTCCTTACACCATTGTAAGTGACTGGAATGATGGACAAACAACAATGGAAAGATTAATAAAGTATATACGAGACATGTTATTGATAAAGTA
The DNA here is from genome assembly GCA_027943335.1 of Chamaecyparis obtusa. Taxonomy (NCBI): domain Eukaryota; kingdom Viridiplantae; phylum Streptophyta; class Pinopsida; order Cupressales; family Cupressaceae; genus Chamaecyparis; species Chamaecyparis obtusa. The sequence goes on from BSBK01009767.1 coordinate 103,435, forward strand.
AATGAGAGTGCAATGTTGGTAATGAAGACATTTCAGAACTTGGTAACTAACAGATCAAGGATTCCACAGTCTCTTGTGGAGAAGTATAAAGATGACATATGTTTTATGGTTGATACTAACTTTACCTATATTGAAGTAGTAGAACCTAGAACAGAGTTCATAGACCCTCTTGGCTATGAGATATCTAAAGTAGAGATAGAAGAGTATGTTAGCAGGATACTTAAGTGTAAGTTGGACATTCAGTGTAACAGGTTTGGAACCTTTGAGGAGAACTTCAACTCCGCAAAGACCTTAATTGAAGAAAAGCAGTCTAAGAAGAGAGTTGAGAGCACTATAAAGAAAATTTTGAAAGATACAGGGATGACAGAGCATGAGTTTGTAATAGCAAAGCAAACAGAAACAACAATTAGAGAGAGTGGATAGAAAGAAGTCTTGACTATTCCACCTTTATCATCAATTGCAGTACAGAAGGAAGAACCACTAGTGAAGGTGAAAGTGGAAGATATTGAGAAGGATCAAGAAGCTAAGATATCCACTAGATCCTCTTCCTCCACAGCTAGCAAAAGAGTAAAGGAAATTACTACTAGACCAAGAAAGAGACATAAAACTTTAGTGCAACTAGTTCCAAGAAAAATTGCAGAAATAAAAGATGATGTCACTACTGTTAAGAAGAAAGCTTGGAAACCCAAAGTTGAAAAGCTTAATGAGAAGATCATTGAGGATGGAGACTTTACAAGAATGAACAAGTACTATAATCTTTATGACTATTCAAACAGACTTAATCTAGAAAATGCAATTGTAAAGCATATGATTTTGGCTAATAAGAAGTTTGATACAATTCAAGGTTAGATACCTGATGATTTGTACAATAAACTTGTAAATAGGAAGTAGAGAGCATTTGAGGAAAGCAAAACTATCAGAGAAAATATTGTGAGGAAGCTTTGTGAGGTGAGAGATGATGTACACCTTAAGCAAATCTTGAAGGCCTTAAGCACCCATCTGAGAACCAAAAGGAGAACCATTCTAATTATGGGAGGCAGATATGAAGTTAATTATGATACATAGCAAGAAATTATCAAGGTTATGGTAGAAATTGTTGGAGAACCATCAGTTGTAGCAGAGCAAGCAGGTGAAGCAGAACAAGAGGACATTCCCTCTCCTCCAGCCATTAACATTGAAGATGAATCTATGAATGTAGAAGGAACAAAGATCACCTTGGATACTGATGAGAATGTATTCAAGAATTTGGAGAACATTGTTGACAATTCGGCTCTTGATGAACCAGATACATCTAAAGAAGTAGAGCAGACCCAAGCCATTGCTGAAAAACCTAAAGTAACAAAGGAACAAGTACTCATTCCCACCAAGGAAGACATCAGTCTTACTCCTGAGACTGGGAAGTAGAATAAGATTGGATCTATGATTGAGAATATGGGAAAGGAAGTAGATGATGATGATTAGTTGGAATTGATCACGTCCTTGAATAAAATCATTGGCAAGAACAAGAAAGTGAAAAGTCTTGAAGGATGTCTGAAGGATCTAACTGAGAAGTTACAAAGCATTGTAACTACACAAATTGCAGAAGCAGACCCTATGGAGAAAGCAAAGAAGGTAATGAGCACTTTTGACAATGAGTTCACTAACCTATCTGATATTGCAAAAGTGAGAGCTCAAGCAGCCTATGAGGCTGGAATGCTTTTGAACATCAACCATAATATCAGGGATAATATCAATAATCTTGATATTTGTAGCAAGGACTTGAGGAAGAATTTGGGAATAGGAAAATCTTTGTACATACAGTGTACAAAATCAGAGACCTTGACAGTAGAAGAAGATCAGAGGATGAAGTTGAAAGAAGCAGAAATTCAGAATGAATCTAACCTTCTTTCTAGCCCCAATGTGAAAGTTTGTGATGTTGAGAAGAAAATTCGGAAGCTATATGATGAAATCAGAGTTTTACAAGATGAGAGAGACAGAAAAATGAAAAGATTCACTCTTTTGAGAGAACATACTTCTATGAAGTTAAGCATTATTGAAGAGCAGTTGGAAGAATGTCTTTCAGCTAAGACATCTGTTCAGAAGTTTAATTTTGAGAACCTCCAAGCATGTCAAATAGCATCTTAAGGACTGAGCGCACTACTTAATGTGGCAGATTCCATTAAGAAATCATGGAATAAGGAATTAGAAGCTATGAAGATTGATTTTGCAGATTGTGTTGCAAGCCTTCCGACTTTGCAATAATTAATTAAGGTATAATCTTTTGTGATACAATTTTGTAGCACTCCCTAACTTATTTTGTCATTGTTGTCAAAGGGGAGAGATATTTACCAGAAAATTGATAGTATATGATAAGGATTGATACTCTTAGGGGGAGTATTGTATTAGAGACAATATTTTTGAGGAGTTATAAGGATTTTATATTTATCTTATACTATGGCCACAACTTTTGAGATTTTGAAGTTGTACACTTAGCCAATTTTCTCATATGTTGCCACCAATGACAAAGGGGGAGATTGTTGGCAATTTGGCTGAGTTGATTACATAGATGTTGTCATTATGGAAACATATGATCCACATGAAGATCACATAGGTTAGAGAGCAAGTATGATAGAGCGCATTGCAAATTTGTCTAAGTGTGAAACAATATTTTCACCAGTGCACCTGGACACAGTTTTTGTTTGCGATGTTGACTGGAGTAAGTTTAGTTCTTGTGCACATGAACATAGACTCTATGATGTCTATTGGACACCCATCTCAGAGTGTAAGTTAGTACGACATGTACGAAATAAGTTATGACAGTTTTACCAAAGACAGTGTGAAGCCGACAAGACATAATATGAAGGTAGAATTGGTAATCACATTGCTTAGCTGGTAATCACATTTTGTACTACCAACTCCTAACAGGGTTGAGGCTTCTAACAAGGCCTATAGTCCCTTAATCAGGACTGATACACTATATGCTTGTAATAGACTCATAACAGGGTCAACATCCTTAACATGATACTTTTGATTAGTGGATCTTTCTGGGTACCATCGCCACCGGGGTTTTCCCTTGGCCAAGGTTTCCTCGAGAACAAATAATGTGTTATGAGTTCTTTAGTTTTATTGGTATGCATGTTGTTTAGCTTCTTATGTTATGCATGTGTAAAGATAATCTGCTATATCCATAATTGGGCAAAATATAAAGTTTGTAGAATACTGATTCACCCCCCCTCTCAGTATTCCCTATTTCTAACAAGTTGATCAATGATGGGAGTTGCTCATCAACATTGATATCAGGGACTACTTGCATCAAAATTTCTCTAACATCTTCTAAGACCTGTTTATGTTTACTTTCTTGTCTTAGTTTTTCTTGTGCAACCTTTCTTGTACACAGTTCTCCATACCTTCTCAGTGCTTTTAGGTCTAGAGTCCATAGGTCACATGTGGGAATTTCTATGATTTCATTTAGAATGTGATTGGACCCTTACCATGTTTTTCTTTTTCTTCTTCTCTTGTGTGCTAAATGTGGGAGATTTTTCATATGGTACTAGAGCCTTAGTCTTTGGATTAGAATTTTCTTGCTTGGTAGACACACTCTCTTCGTTATCCTTCCCTTTGACTGTTATCTCAGTTTGATGTCTTTGGGCTTCTTGCTTGGTGTCAGTTGTAGATGTATCTATATTTGTTTCAGTTCCAGGCTCTTTACTTTCTGCCTCTTTATGCTCAGGCTCATTTGTGTCCATTTTCTCTTCTGCACCCTGTCATTCAGTCGTATCCTTCTATTACTCGAGTGTTTGATCATTAGGTGTCCCTTGTGTGGAAATATCACTTGCTTGTACTAATATCAAAAAATTGCACATATGTATACTATTGTTGCCTCACTAGGTTGGTTTTCCTTATTATTTTCTATAGCCATAGTGATGTATTCATCAGCCTTAGCATCATCATCAGGATCTCCATTTGTAATGTCTTCTATTAAGACTTCATCAGCCTCAATGGTTACTAATTGCTTGAGAGCATCTTGTTTGTCCTATTCGGTATATCCATCTGAATAGAAGTCCTCGGGATAAGTGTTATCTTATACCTCACTATAGGATATATGAATTGGCTCCTTTGTGGCTATGTTAGCATCATTTGAATATACTCCTTTCCTTTTTCTTTTAACTTTCTACTCAGGGATTATAGCTAGTGCAAGTTTATCTACTTCTGCCCTTGATTCAAAATTTTTTGTCCATAATATCTTGCTATTTTTATCAACTTCTTCAAGTTTACTTGCCAAAATATTAAGTACTCATCCTTTCATCAAAAATTGATTGGCATATTATCTCTTCATCTCATCAATCTCTATTACTGAAAGAGTGGGCATTGCCAAAATTAAATAATGTTCCCTCCTTTTCTTTTCAATATGCAAGGCATATGTCCACCTTATTGATACCTTATCATGAAGTTCCTTAGGGATATATTTTACAAATCAATAGGTAGTCTCTTAAATTTAATCACCGTGTGGATGATTCCCTCTTCTACTTTCTCCTGATCCTCAATTGACATGTGTGCATACCAATTCATTTTAGGGTGACCTAGTCTACCCATCTCCTTTATGTTTTCAACTAACTCATCAATATATTGACTCTTATTTACTATAACTTTAAACTTACTTTGATCATCATCTTCTTCTTCTTCAGATTGTACATAATCCTTTGCTCTTATTAGACTTCTTGTCTTCTTTGGTTGCTTGGTGGTGACTTGTGCACCTCTTTTCTTCTTCTGATAAGTCTTTGTAGGAGTAGGCCTTGTGATTTTTGCAATTCCTTTCTTCAGGGATGGAGAAGTGGCTGTAGAGGATCTTTTCCTCGCTCGTGTAGGTGTCTCTTCTTGTTTTCTCTTCCCTGTGGCCTTTACCGATGTAGCTAGAATTTCTTTATCTGACTCGATTTCCTCCTCATGTTCACTATTCATGATTAGAAGTTGTTCCTCAGTTGCTTCTTCAAATGGCCTATCTGTTGCTTCTTCTTCTTCTTCAAATTATTTCACCAATGTTTCCATGATTTTCCTAGATTTCCTACTAACCTTTACTTTGACTAGATCCATTTTTATCCTTAATTTTGCTTCCTCATAGGTTCCAAACCTAGTATCTTTAGGATCTTTGGGCTCGGCCAATAATACTTTTATTGACCTAGAGGTTCGGTTGATATCTAATTCATAGCCCATTGTTGGTAGCCAAGTATTTCTTGGCTCAATTGCCTTGGTAAGAGTGGTATTGGTGTCTACTAGAAAACATATATCTTCATTATTCTTTTCAGCTAACTGACCTCAAATTTTGCTCCTTTTGTGCATTCTGTCTTTAAACTTTCCAAAGTAATCATCCATGACAGTCAAAAAGTTCTGATCCAAATTCTTGATAAACTCATTTATTTGATTGACGACTGGCCATTCGACATCCCAGTCTACATTATTGACAAATGGGAAGTAGTTCTACAAGTACAAAAATATGAAAACCAATAATGAACCAAACTTACATGTATTAGCCTTTTCTACCCGAATCGTTCTCATTTTCTCTTCCAATTGTTTTAATAGTAGCTCGAAGAGGTCTAATTGTAGACCTTTCTTGAAAATTTTGTAAGATATATCTATTGCTCTACATAGGACGTTGTTGGGACTGTTAGATTTAAACATCTTATAGCCAATGACATAGGCTCCAAACCTTGTTTATGAATCGGTGATGGTGTTGAATCTGATTCCTCTACCATCCCATTCGGCTCCTGCTATCTTCTCAGTTTCTTCCCTTGGAGGATTCCTTATATCCTTCTCCTTATCACTAGTGGGGTGTCCAATAACCACGTGAATAATATCCTTAGATATTTTAATTAGTTTGTCCAACCACATTTTACCTTCGTGAGTGTGGCTAAGTACAACCCTAATCAATTCAGACTTGAAATCCCTCAGGAAATATAGGGAATTTGTCAATCCTTCAACTTATAGGTGTTTATGATCATCCTTGAGGTTTCCATTCTTTCTTATCTCCTGGTATGTTTATTTTAGTTCGAAGTCTCCAATTTCACTTATCTTGCAATGAATATAAGTGTGTGCTAAAATGTTGACACACTTCTATGAGTCATTATATCCAAGATTTCTTAAGAATGAGGTCTCAAATAGTGATTCATAGCTCTTTATTCATGGAGTACAAGGGTTTATAATGGAGGCCCTCAGTTTAGACCTAGTTTGTGCCAATGCAAGTACACCATAAAATGAGAGATTCAAAGAGGAAAATCAAGAATGCTAGTCTCCATGATCATCAAGTATGCATGCAAATGAAAATGAAAGCTATTCTATATGATAACAATGCATAAAAGAAAACTTATTTATGAAAGGGAATGCTTATGCAAGATTATTCTATGAAAGGAAATATGAATCTAATCTAATATGCAAGTGCAAGATTAATTTAAATGGATTTCCATGGGGCATGAGAGAAGAAGACAAGAAATGAGAAGTTGCAATGTTCAAGTTCAAGTTCAAGTGCTCCAAACTCTTCTCCAAAATCACTCTACAAACATGCAGCATAACAATATAAAAAATCTTGTATATTCAAATGAGAAGGAGAGGGCTCCTTTTAAGGAGAAATGAACGATCAAGATTAAGAGGCAAAAAGAAATGAGCAATGGTGGAGATTAAATCTTGGTTGATCCATGTGCTCAAGATTCACAAAAGACAAAATCAAAAGACATGGTTAAGAGGCAAAAAGATGAGTGGTTGAGATAAAGGGGCAAAAAAAACCTTTTTTCAAAAAGTCAAAAGATTCTATCTCTTTGGAAAGTGCACTTTTCTTTTTCTTTTTATTTTATTATTTTTAGCAAAGTGGTTTCCATTATTTAATTAAATTTTTTTATTTATTTAAAAGAGATTTATTCTTTTAATTAAAATGAGGCTTAGAATAAAGACTTTAGGAAAATATTAGAATAATTGAATTAATTACGATTTGATCAAGGAAATTGATTTGAATTGAAAATATTACAAAGCATTGATTCAGAAAATTGATAAATTGGTGAATGGGAGCCCAAAATCTAGGCGACCACTTTAGGGTGCATACATTTGCCCCTCTTTGACTAATGTGTGATCTTTATGGGAACACATGTAGTCAAAGAATGAAGTTGAAAATATGAGATCGATTTGGGATCACAAAACAACCCAGATGTGTGATCGACGGATGGGAACACATTAGGACAAAGATAAGCTAATTGAAAAAGACAAGACCAACACCCCTATAAATAGGTAATTGTCAAGTCTAAAGCAAGGTTTAATTGATAGGATTCATAAAGTTGAATCAAGGATTGAAGTTTGATAGGTACTGCCCCCTCGTGATCGAAATCAAAATGAGATAGAGGAGAAATAGTAAATTGATAAATTTGATCAAATCAAACTAAAGATAAGGTTCTTGATGTAAGATGAAAGATACAAGGATCACAGAACCAAGGTAGATCAAGCAAGAAAGATTATGCCCCAAGGTTGAACTAGAAGAAAATAAGTGAGGTGAAAGTGAATGGAAGATAGAAGTTTGGAAGAGGTGAAAAGAAATGGAGAGAAGAAAGAGAATTTGCCTCAAGAAAGAAAATGCTTCAAAATAAATCAACTATTTAAGATAGGAAATTTCGATTGAGATCATGAAATAAGATAAGGAAATGAAAATCAAAATGTTATCGCAATTGATTAAAAGTCCAAAAGAAAGATGAAGGAAAACCCTCTCAAATGCCTATTGTAGCCTAAAAATGCAAATTAACATGAAGTCTAACAATGCAAGCTACATGAAAATGCAAAGGTGTACTTGCAATAGAGCAAGTGTAACATAGGATTTTGTGTTCATCATTCATTAGAGAATGTTAAGAAACTTATTTTCATCATTGGGCCATTATTAACGGACATCAGAAAATCACACAATCATCACTAGTTACAAGCGCAACTATGAAGATATGAATGTAATTTATATCTGATTAGAATGTGGAAAGATTCTAACATAAGCATCAAAGACATAAAGGTCAAGATGACTTTGATGTTAGCTTACTCAATTTAATGTAGTAGAACCACTCTCGCATCAAGGCGTAGATGTCGGGATGACCATAAGAATGGTTGTACAAAAATAGTCAAGGATGATGCCTCAAATCTCCTAAGTGTTTCAAGGGAACAACAAGAGACACTCAAGAGGTTCAAGACCACACCCACAAGTAGAAATAAAATAAAAACATGTCCCATGCCCCAAGTCCTCTAGCTATGTATCCCAAAGAGACTTAGTAGACAAAGGCACTCAACAAAAATCAATAACAGTCAGCACAAAAAGAAAAGATCACGACATAGCTCAAGCATTAAGTGTCGTGTTTAAAAATTTAAGTGTGTTAACTAATACTGAGTTCCGATGATAAGGATCAAATTATTGCAAGTAGATAAAATCACATTAGAAAACTGGGTAAGACCAAGCCGAGAAGTGTTGAAAAATACTCGATGTCAGGGGTTGTGTTGAAAAACACAGTTTGCGAGGTGTCCTAAAGACTAACACATCCAAAAGACCAAAGCTAACACAGTTATGGCCCTAGACAAAGACAAAGACCAATTCTAAACCAAGGCAACCAGGACAAGGCATGATGGAGAAAGACTAAGTGTCAAGAACGCAAATTAAGAAACAGGGCTACAAAGGCCTCAAGTAGCGCCCGTTTCCAGGTTTTCATTACTTGGATTTTATTACAATTTTTTCTCTTTTTTTTTTTCTCATTTTTAAATTTTTTGATTTTTTTTGCATTTTTGGAATATATATTATTGTTATTTTTTTGGAGATACATCAAAGCGCCTATTGCTAGGTTCTCACTAAGATGATCATTCTTTTAGGACATTTTTCAGATTTTTAGAATTTTGGACAATATATCATTTTTTGGGGATTTTTTTTAGGATCAATAAGTATGTAGAAAGGATGCCCCTAGACAGAATGGACATCAAACTCCCAAGCAAGATCACATCGTGTAGTCCCAATGTCTAGTAAGGTGGAGAACAAGAGGGATTAGCAAGATGGTGGAAGAAATGGAAGACAAGAGAATGAAGGAGAATGACAGGAAGAAATCCTCAAGGGCAAACTCCTCAAGAGTACCCAAGCTAGGGAAAAATTGTCATGTAAAACACATTTGGACAAGCAATGAAAGGCCAACATAGGATAAGTCACAAAAGTGTAATGCAAAAGAAGGAAATGATGCAGGCCAAAGGAGTAGACATGTCAAGAGGCTTCATAGCATCGTGTTTTACTCTTTTTTATTAGATCAAGACCAAAGGGGAAAAGGATACTGAAAGGATAGAATGAATGGAGGAAAATAAATATGAAGGCTAAACATAAATGGAATGAAAGAAAAATCATCATAAGATAGCTCACAAGATAGCCAAATGTTCGTGTATAGGTCAACATTGTCAAGATCAAAGAAAGAAGACATAATAGATTAAATATGTAGAAGAACTATGCATGATGCCTGATTGCCAGGTTTTCATCACGGTACTTATCCAAGGGCCACAAGAGAGTGGTTTTCACCATGGGACAAATTTATTTCTCTTTACTTTTTCTACCAAGGCGCCTGTTTCCAGGTTTCCACCAAGGAACATTTTCAAATTTTTTTATTTTTTTTTATAATTTTTTTATAATTTTTAATTTTATTTTTTTTGGAAGAAGGAAAGCTTTTTAGATAATTCTCCTTGAAAGGATAAACCATGATATTCCAAAGATTCAAAATGATATGCTCAAAGGTGCTGATAGGGAAAGGAATATGGAAGAGAAAAATGAAGGATAAGGTTTTATGTAAAACAAGTGAGGTTGGAAGATAGGAGGAATAGGCAAATGAGGAAAAATGATAGAAGGTAGAAGGATAATGAATGGAAGGATTGTGAAAGGGTAGATGGAAAGGAAGGCAAGATCAACATCAACACACACCTTGAAAGGTGGCGAGAGGATGGAGGAAACGTGAATGAAGAAATACGTGAAGGAATATGCTGAATGGATAGTAGAGGCTGCGGTTTAGGCGCATGGAATAGAAGAATATTTTTGGAAGAAGATGAAGTGGAAGCCTTTGGAAGCTTGAATGTCAACTTCACTTGTTTCTCAACATCACACTCTTTAAAGAGAGACTATGGAATCCATATAGCCATAGGTTTTTCATTTCTTTTTGATGATTTAGAGAGAATATGTTCAATGATGGATTTTGGAACCCATACTTGTCTTGTAGTTTTCTTCTTAGATATCTCTTTTGACTTTATGCCTCCATGTTGACTAGATGAGACATGATGATCTTCTTTTTCGATGGATTCTTGTATTTCTTCTTTTTCTTTTATTGAACATTCAAGTTACTTCCAAAAGACTTGGGACTTGTGGAAGAAGGAGGATATGACTGGTTTAGATGGGTGGGTGGATGAAAATGATTCAAGGGTATGCATCTATGTTGATCTTGAGGAAAGATAGGAGATGGAGGGATGTAAGGACCCAAGATGGATGATGAATTAGGAGAGTTAGGAGGGGAAAGTGAAGGGACATAAAAGCTCAAGATGGAAGGAAGATGTGAAGCCCATAGGATTGGTGGAGGAGGTCCAAAGATGGATGTGGAAGATACAAAAGGATAATCAATAAGTTCATCAACATCTATATGAAAACCAAGGACTTCAACATCTTTAGAGTGAGCATTAGATTTGCAATAGGATCATGAACATCTTGAATAGGAGAAACTTCTTTGATAGGATTGTTCGGGGCTTGAAAAGACTTAGGAAGAGTAGAAAGTGGAAGAAAACATGGAGTGGTAGAACAAGAAGATGGAAGACTTTGATCTTGACAAGGAGCTTTGGATAGAATAAGCGTATAATTTTTCTCTTGATTTTCAATAGGGTTTAGATTGGAAGTAACAACACTATTTTTAATAAACTTAATGGAAGTCTCCTTTTTGGAAAGCGCAAGTGTAGTAAGCTTATTTTGATTGTCAATAAGCTCAACGATGTAAGTAGTAGCTTGATCTTGCTTAGGAGAAGACTTAAGACATGGTGGAATGAATGAGAAAGGGCGTGCAAAATCAAAAGATCCATGAAATAGATAAGAGACATCATGAAAAGGATCGGATCACATGGAGGGTTCTTGATCTTGATCTTTCTTTATGTTCTTTTCGTTATCATTTTTAGAGTCCTCTTGACATGGAGCCACTTCTAAGGACAAGGAAGCATGTTGGAATTGTATGGAAGACTTTGGAAGAGATGGTGAAGGACTAGCTAAAGTAGGCATTATAGTGTATAAAGGCTTAGGCCCTTTAGGTTTAGCATTATTGAAAGTATTTGCAACCAAGTGAAGGTTAGCTTGAGTTTCCATCACAAGACAAAGGTCCATCATTAACATAATCTTTCTCGAGAGTATAATATTTATTTTCAGCATGAGAGTTCTTAGAGGAGAGATTCTTATAGTATTTACATTTATAATCAGCGTGAAAAGCTTTCTCTTCCTCAATATAAGTAGATGTATCATCTAGGTATTGTTCACAAGAATCATCAAAGTCTCTTTCAAAATCAAAATCATATGGATCACCATCACGATCTATCCAATGTGATGACCCATTTTTAGTAAGCACGAGCACATGACTAGGATGACTCTTAAGAATAGAGGTGTCATAGGTATCACTACATTGTCCATCATCATAGTCATCAAAGATGGGCATGTCACTCTTCGTGGAAGAGGTATCAAAAGGATTGTCACGTTGCTCATTATGGTATGTCTTGAGAAAAGAAGTAAGACTCTTGGGAGAAGTAGAAGAGGAATGAGATAGTGAAGAAGAGGAAAGTGAAGACCTAGTGGAGGAAGAAGACTTGGATAATGAGGAATGCGAATAATATCTAGAAGAGTCATGGTAAGACTTAGAAGATGAGGAAGGATGAGAAGACTTAGAAGATAAAAAATGTTTGGAAGGAGGTCATGACAGGATCATGCGTATGATCCTAGAAAAGACATCTGATTCAATCAATTTTTCTTTTATTTTTGTCATAAATTTATTACCCATGCAATTTTTGGAGGAATAATATTGTTCGAATTGAGCAATGAGTTCGAGATCATCTATTTTCAAGAGAGGTTCCATAACAAGATAGTTGAAATTCATGGTTCTTAAATAGGAGGAATCAAGCATGGAAGTGACAGAAGAGATGACTATAAGAAGGTAGAATAGATAATAAGAGGAAAAGAATCAAGAAGACGTGAAGAGTTTAAGAAGAAGAGGAAGAACCGTGAAGGAAGAAGAGAAAGGATGGAAATGGGAGACTAGGAAGACATGAGAGATGTGGAAGAAAGAAGACCAAGAGTCATTTTATGCAACTTGATACCATTTACACTCATTTGGATGTTGAGCAACATGTCATAGCACCTAAGATCTAACCCGAACTGACCAAGGATGACTAGAAATGACAGGGCATCAAATAGAAAGTTGGCAATTGACAGCAAATAGCTCACTAGTTTGAGAGATGGTGGGACAGTCTCACACGAGGGAAAGCAGTCCCACATAAAGAAATTCTAGGGCTCACATGAGAAAATGCCAGGGCTCGCGTGAAAGAATAAAAGCTCGCATGAAGGAGTGCTCAGAACTAGGTGATAAAACTGGATTAGACTACTTAAAAGCAAGTTGTAAACTTAGGAACTTAGTTTTTGTTCATTTAAATTGATCAATCAAATGCATTAACAAATTCTTATCACTAATCAGGCATGCAAGAAAGCAATCAGGGAGTTTAGGCAAACAATTGTCTTCAAACAATAAGAAAGGGACAAAGCAACCTTGCACATGAACAAGAATAGTGACATAGTATTCTACTCCCTAAAGATGCTATTTGTGTATGTTCTCAAAATGTTTTTCAGTCACGCACATAGTCCTAGAAAGAAAATTTTGGTTGCACTATGGTTCATAGTAATGGTCACCTATGCAAATTTTTCAATCTCAAGAGGGCGAACTCCAATCTAGGCGCACCAGAGTTTTGACACATTCCAAGAATTTAATCAATTAGAGATGCTGAGGAGCTCTGACAGCCCAACAAGAAACTATAGCCATGGAGATTTCTTCCATGAGGACATTTATATAGCGGTTGTTGCTACCATGGAAAGAATGGCTATTATCACTTGAGGTTCCGTCCACATGGTTTACCCAATAAAGGGAATGTCCGTGCTATGGTTAACCCTCTCTAAAAAAGTGACTCACAAAAAGGACCACATGGGGAATTAGCTTAGATTCAAGGATTTGAGTTTCTGATACTACCCAAAAAGGGAGTAAAGCATAATCCTCTAGCCTCTTCACTTCACCCAAACATAGCAAATAGATTCATTGACACGCTTAGATTGAAACCACCTCACCAAGGCTCATGATGTCAACAACAATGTCTACCGAGCTCTTTAAGAGGGTCCAAGATAGAACGTCCCGATCAATGTTGAGGACTAAACTAAGATCTTGAGATAGTAACAATATCCTCACTACCTACAAGGGGATCTATCTTCGAGAAGAGCTTTGCATGTAAAACAAGTGAATGAAGCTCACTCTCTCAAGAACTCCACAAATAGTGTTCATAGGGCCTAATTACTATGTGAAACATATATGCAAGAAAGTGAATCTATGTTCTTTTTAGAGCCCAAAATTGAAGTGTGATCTATGAAATCAATAAAGCACTCAAGCTAGACACATGAGAGATTCATTTTATGCCCAAAATCAAAATGTTATAGAGATTGTAGCAACTCACCTTAGGTCCAAAGATCTGCAGTCCAATGCTATGCTACCTCAGCAAACCAAATCATGAAAATGACCACATCAACCATTAAATGTCAGAAAATAGCAAGTAGAAAGTAAATCTGTAAATTTTTAAGTCTCTGCTGTCAAAATTTTGCGTGAAACAGTACCCTGTTGTGCTTGAGAAAATGCACAGAACCACGTGAGAAAATGTCTTTGTTGCGCAAGGAAGTACTGACACTAGCACAACCTCGCGTGATACAACGATAAATTTTTCATGAGAATTTGTAACAATAACGCACAAAAGTACAGACAACACATGAAAATTGTCAGAAAAATAAATTAAAAATGAAATGAGGCTAGAAATGGAATTTTTGGCCCCACGGTGGGCACCAAAAATGTGTGCTAAAATGTTGACACACTTCTATGAGTCATTATATCTAATATTTCTCAAGAATTAGGTCTCAAATAGCAACTCATAGCTCTCTATTCATGGAGTGCAAGGGTTTATAATGGAGGCCCTCAATTTAGACCTAGTTTGTGCCCATGCAAGTACACCATAAAATGAGATATTCAAAGAGGAAAAGAAAGAATGCTAGTCTCCATGGTCATCAAGTATGCATGAAAATGAAAATGAAAGCTATTCTATATGATAACAATGCATAAAAGCAAACTAATCTATGAAAGGAAATGCTTATGCAAGATTATTATATGAAAGGAAATATGAATCTAATTTAATATGCAAGTGCAAGATTAATCTAAATGGATTGTCATGGGGCATCAGGGAAGAAGACAAGAAAAGAGAAGTTGCAATGTTCAAGCTCAAGTGCTCCAAACTCTTCTCCAAAATCACTCTCCAAACCTCCAGCATAACAATATAAAAAATCCTGTATATCCAAATGAGAAGGAGATGGCTCCTTTTAAAGAGAAATGAATGATCAAGATTAAGAAGCAAAAATAAATGAGAAATGGTGGAGATTAAATCTTAGTTGATCCATGTGCTCAAGATTCTCAAAAGGAAAAATCAAAAGACATGGTTAAGAGGCAAACATATGAGTGGTTGAGATAAAGAGGCAAAAAAAACCTTTTTTCAAAAAGTCAAAAGATTCTATCTCTTTGGAAAGTGCACTTTTCTTTTTATTTTTATTTTTATTTTTTATTTTATTATTTTTAGCAAAGTAGTTTCCATTATTTAGTTAAAAGATTTTTTATTTATTTAAAAGGGATTTATTCTTTTAATTAAAATGAGGCTTAGAATAAAGACTTTAGGAAAATATTAGAATAGTTGAATTAATTACGATTTGATCAAGGAAATTGATTTGAATTGAAAATATTGCAAAGCGTTGATTTAGGAAATTAATAAATTGGTGAATGGGGGCCCAAAGTCTAGGTGACAATTTTAGGGTGCATACAATAAGCACGTATATCATGTACCAATAAAACCCTAGGTGGTATGCTAGAAAATGTGCTTGTTTGATCAACTTGTTAAGCGATCTCAGGATGTAATTTATATTTAGGTTCTTCACATGTTGTGGAATTAATTAGTGTGACCTTCTTGTCACATTTAGTCTTGGATTTTTTGGTCTTAGATGAAGATGCCATTATTCTTTCAATTTCAGGGCTTCACAAAATCTTCAAAAAAATAACTCAGTAGCTAACAACTTACTTGAAATAATGATAAATTCCTCAGGATATGCTCAAACCTCTATTTAATGCTCAAAAAACTCTTTTCTTAAATTTGCTCAAATTGCCTTGGTTTTGCTCTTGATCACTGTGTGAGGAAATGACTTGCATCGTTATTTATTTATACCTAAAATATCTTTTCTTGCTCAAAGTTTTCCTTAAATGCTTTACCTACCTCTTCTTGGTAAACATAGTGACATTTGGTTATCACTTTTGAAGCTTCAGCTTGGTTAACACTAGATATTTCATGGTTGATACTTCAACTCGGTCAACCTTTCCATTTTCACTGACTAACAATCTTTTACTCAGTCATGCTTTTACCAACTATACACATTTTAAGCCCAAATTATACAATACCCTAGTGCATCTTATTTCATGTTGATTTGGTGTTCATTCAATAGATATAAGGAACTATTGTACAAGATATAACCGATTAAAATTCAATTCCATACTTACTTGAATTGCTTAGGTGGAGGTGGTGAAATCACCTAATCCAAAAGATGAGGTGTCACCGAGTGTTGTTCTTGATCCAACATTATCATTTATTGATTTTCTCTATATTTGATTTATTATCCTCATGATTTATTCAATTGTGTTACCATTTGTATTAGCATTTACCTCTGGTGCTCGGTCTCTACAATCTTTACTCAAGTGACAAACCTTGTGATAGTGCAAACATGTCATTCTAGAATTTGTTTAATTTTGATATCTTCCTCTTTAGTGCTTTCTCATGTGATTTTCTATAATATGTCCATATCTACCACATGTGCAACTAGTCCAAGTTTTGTAATCCCAAATATATGCATTACTTTGACTTCTCGGTTCATATGTCTTGTTTTGTCCTTTCGATTTCCAAACTTGCTTCATCTTTGTCCTGCATTCTTGTGATATGTGTCCATGCATTTTTCAAGTGTGACAATGATTTTCCATGTAGTGCTTCTTAGATGACCTATTCAACTTTGATGTACACTAATGTGTTTGATGTCCATACTTATTGTAGTTATAGCAATAAACATCAAATTTAGGAGTGGATTTAGGAATACCTTTTTCTTTGCTTCTGCAAACATTTGTGTGTGGCATAGTTTTCCACAATGATAGCATGAGAGCTTCTTTGTCCTTAGATTTGCATAGCCATTCTTTTGTTCATCTTGTCTTGATGACTTTCCCTACTCGGTATAACCTAAACCAGTAGTCTTGTCAAGTCTTATTTGATTTCTTAGGAATTCATCCATCCTTTTAGTACTTTCTTCAGCTTTATTAATCATCTCATGATTATGATGTTGTTGTCAAATCTTTACTTCATTCTTCATTATTTCATTTTCTTCTCTCAATTCATTGATGTCTTCCAATTTCCTAGTAAGCTCATTGTTTACTCAGTTGACTTCCTAACTCATGAAAACCATCTGATTGAAAGTTTCAAAATGATGCTCGGTGAGTCTCAATATCTCAAATTCCTTTTCTTCCAGCTTTTTAGTCATTTTCCTCCTATCTTCAATAGCCAAATTTTTTTCTTGTTCATCTTGTCTTGCATTGTTCGTGACATCAATCATTCTAACCCTTGGTGTCTCTTGACCTATCTGGAGTGCCTTCACTTGTTCAATAAGATGTTGATTTTTTATAGATAGATCTGATATGGTTCCTTCTGATGCATCAGAAGTACTGCAAAACCCAGATCCAGATGCCTCAAATGGATAATCTATCTCTTCTTCATGATAATCAGTCTCATTATACCAAAATGCCATATCCTTCCTTTTGACCAGTAACTCTCTTAATTTTTCTTTGGCTTCCTTGAATTGTTCAATGTAGATCTGCATCTCCAGCTTTTGATTCTCAACAGTCTTGTCAAGCTTATAGGGTAAGTTCACAAAGATGGGGGACCAAAAAGGGGGTATAAGATTCCACTTTTTTCCTAAAATCAGAAAAATCTAAACTTCAACAAAGAAATTGAAGATAGTTCAAGTCAAAATTTTAAGATGTGACAAGAACAAGAGTTGTAATAATCTAAATCTAGTTCCCAAACTACTAATTTATTTTGAAAATGGTGCAGATTAAGGCCCTCAAAAGGGGGAGCACAAAAAGTGGTCATATTTTTTGTGAAAAAACATAACATAGAGTCTCATGTGCTCCCCCTAAAATGTTAAAAAAAAATTTGAATTTTTTTAATCGCTTTGGTGAGAAGATAGCTAACACCACGTAGTTTATCCCAGATTTTTTTGCTAATTTTTTTATGAATGTATAATTTTTGACGAATTTATGAAGTTCACACATCTTGAAAACATGAAATTTATATGTTCTCCCCATAGAAATCATTTAAAACTAATCAAAAATCAAAAATTCTTTTTTTAAAGTGTGTAGAATGGAGTCTAGTTTCTAAAAATATAACTTTTTAAAAAATTTGATGAACGAACCAAAATTTATGCCCAAAATACTGCACGTTGGTTTTTTACAAAAAATGAACATACACACAAAAGAAATTAGAGATGGAAAACTTAACATAATCAGAATTGAAAATAAATTAAATGCTTAGATAGCTAACAAAGAGCTCTGCAATATCACGTTGTCTTATTTTTATGTTATTAAACCATGAGTAAATATGATGAGGAGCACACAAAAAAAGATGTCATTTTTTTGTATGTCTATTGGAAAACACGTTTCAGACCTATTTGAATCCTCCAGGCCTTTGGGTTGGATCTCCAAGAAAAATCCAAGCCTTGGGATTGGTAAATTCTAATACCTTACAAAGCGCATGCACCCTATAAAGTGATGCAGGAGCATCCTGGGTGTAAGAGCAATCTTGCATCACCCAAAAATATTTCTATTTT
This sequence comes from Chamaecyparis obtusa, assembly GCA_027943335.1. Lineage (NCBI taxonomy): Eukaryota > Viridiplantae > Streptophyta > Pinopsida > Cupressales > Cupressaceae > Chamaecyparis > Chamaecyparis obtusa. The sequence goes on from BSBK01009767.1 coordinate 121,664, forward strand.
TGTATTCAATAAGGGCTATTTTGTGCAGAGCTGCTATTTATGGAAAGTTACTATTTTTGGTAATTTTTGTATGTGCTCAGAATGATCTGATTTCTTTCTTGGAGGTTCATTTTGGTCATATAAGTCTGCCAGTAAAGTTTCATTGCTAGATCAAGTGTATATTGGAAGATATTGAAGATTTTCGGTATTGGCAGCAGGGTACAGAAACTTCGAACTCAGTTTTGAAGGCTTTAGAGGCCCCGGATGAGGTCGAATTTTGGGCTGAATGAAGCCTGCTTGATTCAAGCGTTGTAGAGCTCCTCGCGCCCTTTCCGAAATGGGGTTACAATAGTCAATCGGGTCAACTGGTGATGACTTATGGTCTTCGGAAGTTGGGTCACCTGAAATGGCGGAAAATGATTTTTCTTCAAAATTTCTGTTCGGGTTTCAAAATTTATTTTGAGCCGACTATGATGTAATGAAATGTAAAATAAAAAAATAATTCTAAGTTTGGTCGGCCTTATTGGCTAAAATTCTGGAACCTTCCCAGGCGGTGGAAAATTGCCTATATAAGGAAGGCTGTATTATTGTCTTAGGCAGTTCAGAATAGTTCTGGGTAGTAGATCTGGGTATTGATTCGAGGCTTTGTCCTACAGAATATTGTAAGGGAATGCCCATGTGGCTTTGCATATTGTAATTCTGAAAGTTTGTAATTCCACATTTGTGGAGATAATAAGAAGCCAATTTTCTGTTCTTGCATATTGTTGTTGTTTCTCTATTTCTGTTATGTGTTTGTGGTATTAAGGGGAGCACCCTTCATCAAGTGGTATCAGAGCAGGAGTTCTTGAGTGTGTAAACAGATCGCCGACTGTGAGGCAGTTTGCACCAGGACCGTGGCTAGGGTTTCAGCGCGCATCGCGAAAATGCCTCCACGAAGGGAACGTGGCGGAAGAGCTGGTGTTGTAACACCTGCGGTTAGAGAGCTGCAGAGACAAGTGCAAGCATTGCAAGAAGAGATTCGCAGAGGAATGAATCTTAATGTCAGAGATGAAAGCGAGGATGAAGCCGAAGAAGAATATCAAGAAGGAGAAGTTGAAATTGTGAACCATGAGGAAGAAAGACTTTTTCGGGCGATTTCCAAGATTGGGAAAAGACCTAAGATTGAGGTTCCTACATTTTCTGGAAATCTTAACCCAGAGGAATTGATCGACTGGATCAATGAATGTGAGGAATATTTTGAGTATGAAGATGTTGAGGATCCTGATAGGGTCAAATTTGCGAAGGCCAGACTGAAAGGTCATGCGAAGATCTGGTGGCAAGAAATTCAATTGGAGCGAAATAGAAGAGGGAAAGATAAAATCACAAGATGGGATCGGATGGTGGATAAATTGAAGCGACAGTTCATTCCTGTTGATTATGAGCTTGATCTACTAAAGAAAATGCAAAGTTTGAAGCAAGCAGGAAGATCTGTTCAGGAGTATACAGAGGAGTTCTATCGACTTCTCATCAGAACAGGCCATGCAGAAGCTGATAAGGAGAAAGTTGCCCGATACCTTAATGGGTTAAGGCCAAGCATTCAGGAGGAGCTGAATCTGGTTCGAATGAACAGTATTGAGGAGGCATACCAGTTTTCCCTAAAAGTAGAGGAAAAGCTGAACAAGAAGTTTGAGAGCAGACAAAACGGAAGAGGTCGCGGTGGACGATCTGGTGGACGGTCATATGGTGGCCGAAATGAAGATCCGAAAAAGAAGGATGAGGTTAGTAGCAGTCAGAATCAGCGAGGAAATAATTCCAATCGCTTCCATGATCAGAATAATAGAGATCAAAGAGGAAGAGGAAGAGGACAAGGGTCTGGAAGAGGTGGCTTCCGTGGAACATGTTTTCACTGTGGAGAAGAAGGTCATAGGGCATTTGAATGTCCTCAGCGCCAAGGCAGAACAGACAGGAGAAATGAAGGCCAGGCCAGAATTGCACATGTAGATGAAGATGCCAGATCATCAAATTCTGAAAATGCTGAAAGAGGAGAAACGTTGATTAACAGAAGAGTCCTGTTGAGTGGTGAGAATGAACCTGAGCAAAGGAGGAGCTTGTTTCGCACCAGGTGCAAGTGTGAAGGTAAATGTTGTGATGTGATTATCGATAGTGGAAGCACTGACAATTTGGTGTCAGAAGAGATGGTGACAAAGTTGAAGCTCAAGAGACAGAAACACCCACATCCATATCGGATTGCCTGGGTACAGGATGACCACAAGGTCATGGTCAATGAACAATGCCTGGTGAAGTTCAAGATTGGCGGATACCAAGATGAGGTATTGTGTGATATCATATCTATGGATGCATGTCATATGTTGTTGGGTAGACCATGGCAGTTTGACAGATGTGCTGTACATGATGGCCGTGCGAATACCTATTCCCTGACAAAGGATGGAGTGTGACATAAGCTAAAACCATTGAAGGAGACTGAAGAAAAGGTATGTGGTAATGCAAGGATAACTTTTGTTGATGGAAGAAATTTCCTAGATGGTATGAGGCATGAGCATGTATGTTTTGCTTTAATTCCAAAAGCTGGTAAAGAGGAAGTAGAAGATGTTCCTGTAGAAGTTGCAGATTTGTTGAATGAGTTTCAGGATATTGTATCCGATAACGTGCCTGATGGATTACCACCAGTGAGGAAGATCAGTCATCAAATGGATTTGATCCCAGGAGCGAGTTTGCCGAATAAGGCAGCACACAGAATGACACCTGCAGAAAGTGAGGAGTTGAACAGACAAGTACATGAACTGCTACAGAAAGGATTGATCCGTGAGAGTCTGAGTCCCTGTGCTGTACCAGCGGTATTAGCACCAAAGAAGAATGGAGAGTGGAGGATGTGTACAGATTCTAGGGCAATAAACAAGATCACAATCAAGTACAGGTTTCCATTGCCACGAATGGATGATATTATGGACTGTTTGAGTGGAGCTGTGTATTTTTCAAAGATAGATCTGAAAAGTGGATATCATCAGATTCGGATCAGAGAAGGAGATGAATGGAAGACTGCCTTCAAGACAAAGGAAGGACTGTATGAGTGGTTAGTCATGCCTTTTGGGCTAACCAATGCACCGAGCACTTTCATGCGGCTCATGAACGAGGTTCTGAAAGAATTTCTAGGTAAGTTTGTCATTGTTTACCTAGATGATATTCTGATCTTTAGTAAGACATTGGAGGAGCATATGATGCATATTCGTATGGTATTTGAGAAGCCGAGAGAAGAGAAATTGTTGATTAATTTGAAGAAGTGCAATTTTGTGAAGAAAGAGTTGGTGTATTTGGGGTTTGTAGTTTCAGGAGAAGGTCTAAAAATGGACCCAGAGAAGGTACAGGCTATCCTTGAATGGCCTACTCCAAGGAATGCTACTGAGGTAAGATCTTTTCATGGTCTAGCTAGCTTTTACAGAAAGTTTATCAGAAATTTTAGCAGTATTTGTGGACCCTTGACTGAAACAATGAGAGGGGATAGAAAAGAGTTTAAGTGGACTAATGGGGCAGAAAAGAGTTTTCAATTGTTGAAACAAAAAGTTACAGAACAACCTGTTTTAGCACTTCCAGATTTTAATAAGGTGTTTCAAGTTGATTGTGATGCTAGTGGTACTGCAATAGGAGCTGTTATGAGCCAAGAAGGTAAACCTATTGCTTATTTCAGTGAGAAGTTGAATGATGCTAAGAGAAAATATTCTGTTTATGATCAGGAATTTTATGCTATAGTTCAAGCATTAAAGAAGTGGAGACACTATTTGCTTCCTAAGGAGTTTGTTTTGTATACTGATCATCAAGCTTTGCAATATTTGAATAGTCAAGGAAAGTTGAATCAAAGGCATTTGAAATGGGTTGAATTTTTGCAGAGTTATACATTTGTTTTGAAACACAGGAGTGGAAAGTCTAATAGGGTTGCAGATGCTCTTAGCAGAAGGCAACTACTGCTGACAGAAATGCAGATTGAAGTGGTTGGGTTCAAGGAGCTCAAGAATTTGTATCCAGAGGATCCTGATTTTGGTGAAGTTTGGAAAGCTTGTAAAGAACCTGTTACTCTAGACAAGACGAAATGGTTGGATTTCATCATCCAGGATGATATGCTATTCAGAGGGAGTCAGTTGTGCATTCCACGAAGTTCTATGAGGGAGAATCTCATCAAGGAGAAGCATAGTGGAGGATTGGCTGGACACTTTGGTCGTGATAAAACCCTTGCTTTGGTTGGTGAGAATTATTATTGGCCACAATTGCAGCAAGATGTGAAGAAGTTTGTACAGAGTTGCAGAGTATGTCAGATGGCGAAAGGAGTGAAGCAGAATACAGGGTTGTATCAGCCATTACCTATACCAGAGAAGCCTTGGGAGGATATCAGTATGGACTTTGTTCTTGGTTTACCGAGGACACAGCGGGGACACGATTCAATTTTTGTGGTAGTTGACAGATTTTCAAAGATGGCACATTTCATTCCCTGCAAGAAGACTAATGATGCTGTTCATGTAGCAGAATTATTTTTCAGAGAAGTAGTGAGACTTCATGGTTTGCCAAAGACCATAGTTTCAGATCGGGACACTAAGTTTGTTGGATATTTCTGGCGTACATTGTGGAAGAAGTTAAAGACAGATTTGAAGTTCAGTTCATCACATCATCCACAGACTGATGGACAAACAGAGGTGGTGAATAGGAGTTTGGGAAATTTGCTGAGATGTTTGGTTGGAGATAAGCCAACAGGATGGGATTTGATTTTACCACAGGCAGAATTTGCATACAATAATTCTGTCAATAGGAGCACTGGTAAATCACCATTCCAGATTGTATATGGAAGTAGTCCAAGAAATGCATCTGAATTGAGGAAGATAGATAAAGGAGAAATAAGTAGTGCTGAAGCTGAAGATTTTGCAGAACACTTGAAGAACATCCATGAGGAGGTGAGGAAGCATATTACCAAGATGAACGCACAGTATAAGGCTAAGGCAGATGAGAAAAGGAGGTATAAGGAATTTCAAGTTGGTGATGAAGTCATGGTTCATTTGCGGAAGGAGCGGTTTCCAGTTGGTACATATAACAAGCTGAAAATGAAGAAGTTTGGACCATGTAGGATACTGAAGAAACATGATTCGGGAAACGCATATGAGGTAGAATTGCCTACTGAGCTAAATATTTCACCAGTGTTTAACATTTCAGACCTGACAGAGTATCATGAAGGAGGTGTTGAAGATGAGATCACAGCAGCACAGTGGAGTATTCCAGCAACTAGTTCAGACACTAAGGAGATCGAAGATATACTGGACAGTCGTATTGGCAGAAGCACAAGGAACAGGATATATGAAGAATATCTGGTCAAGTGGAAAGGATGACCTGTTGAAGATTCATCATGGCTGACAAAGGAGGAGATTAGCCGTCTTGGTTTTCCTCTGCACACCTGAGTCGTGACAGGGTCACTTCTCAAATTACCCCGGGTGTCTGATGCAGGAGCATCCTGGGTGTAAGAGCAATCTTGCATCACCCAAAAATATTTCTATTTTTGTATTCAATAAGGGCTATTTTGTGCAGAGCTGCTATTTATGGAAAGTTACTATTTTTGGTAATTTTTGTATGTGCTCAGAATGATCTGATTTCTTTCTTGGAGGTTCATTTTGGTCATATAAGTCTGCCAGTAAAGTTTCATTGCCAGATCAAGTGTATATTGGAAGATATTGAAGATTTTCGGTATTGGCAGCAGGGTACAGAAACTTCGAACTCAGTTTTGAAGGCTTTAGAGGCCCCGGATGAGGTCGAATTTTGGGCTGAATGAAGCTTGCTTGATTCAAGCGTTGTAGAGCTCCTCGCGCCCTTTCCGAAATGGGGTTACAATAGTCAATCGGGTCAACTGGTGATGACTTATGGTCTTCGGAAGTTGGGTCACCTGAAATGGCGGAAAATGATTTTTCTTCAAAATTTCTGTTCGGGTTTCAAAATTTTTTTTGAACCGACTATGATGTAATGAAATGTAAAATAAAAAAATAATTCTAAGTTTGGTCGGCCTTATTGGCTAAAATTCTGGAACCTTCCCAGGCGGTGGAAAATTGCCTATATAAGGAAGGCTGTATTATTGTCTTAGGCAGTTCAGAATAGTTCTAGGTAGTAGATCTGGGTATTGATTCGAGGCTTTGTCCTACAGAATATTGTAAGGGAATGCCCATGTGGCTTTGCATATTGTAATTCTGAAAGTTTGTAATTCCACATTTGTGGAGATAATAAGAAGCCAATTTTCTGTTCTTGCATATTGTTGTTGTTTCTCTATTTCTGTTATGTGTTTGTGGTATTAAGGGGAGCACCCTTCATCATAAAGTGTGCGCACTATTGAAATCTATGAATTCCATAGGGCATGTGCCCTATTTAAGTTATAGGTTTCAATAGTGAGGAGAGAGAGAGAGAGAGAGTTATGGAAAGATGTGTACTAAGAGGGGAGGGGTGAATCAGTACTCTTAAAACTTTTCAAACTGAATCTTTTTAATCGTGAATATCACTAACTAACTGAATCAATTATATTTAACATACATCCAAAACATAACTAAAATGTAAATGCATCTAATATAATCAATAAACCATTCATGAAACTTCATACACATAACTCAAGTATTTTGGTATCATAGAAATCCTTGTTAGAAGGTAAAAAATGCGTTGGGGATGACACCCACAAAGCTTCACTACTACGGTAACAAATTTTTTGATTAAGGCTATAAAGATTTTGATAACTTCTGGTGATCTTATCCTGTTAGGAGTAACAATGAGATCAGATAGATCTACCTAGTTAAAATATTTTGGCAACACAATCAAGTCTGCACTCGGTTAAGAGATTTACAAAAGAATTATTAAGTTCACTCTGTTAAGAGATTTAAAATAATGGTTATAGAGTAACAGTAGGATTGATCTGTAAATAGAAACTTAAGATGCTTGATTCAGGTCTGTAATGTACTTATTTATTATCACCTTAATTTGATTGATCTCTTCTATGAATTCTTCTTGGTAGCTCTATGTTTCTGATAAATTGAATGCTCTATGAATGCTTGTCAATCATAGCCCTAGCTGATCTTCAGATGTCTTCCAATGAGGTGGCTACTACATGTGTGATGATAAACCTAAGATTAACGGTAGATATGAATAACCTAGATCATCGTTACATAGTAATCATCAATAGTTTAATGATTACATCCATATTAAATTTTGTCTCGATCTTGGTAAACCATTTTCTAATCGGTGTAAACCATTTCCCTTGTAGATTGTGTCATTTCAAACTACTATATGATTTCATGTTTTAGTTGTTGTATACTACATTCATCACATCGTAATTAACTAGTGCTTGGTTCCTATGAATTCTCAGTGACTACTATGCTCGAAACTCATTAATCATCTGGATAGGTAAGGGTGCTCGGTCTAAACTGTGTCTGGTTAATTTGGTGATCTACCTTGTGTTCTTCTCAGTGTCTAGGCTTTATGTATTGATCGACTATCTTGTCTTATCTCCTTTACTAACTTTATGACTGAATGATAATAATGTTAGCCACTAATGCTCTTTAGGAGTAATATTTTCTTTAGGGAAAAAAATATGTCAAGCCCCATCTTTCTTAGGATAAACTATCCTATACCTAGAACCCAATCTCTAGGAATCCAAAAAAAGAGAGATATTATCAAAACTAGAAATGTGTTGATTGAGGTGAGTAAACATACATAGGCTCTTCTTAAATAGGCAAGAACTGGTAGAAAGAAAGGACAGGGTTGAGACAAGTGTCTCAACCTGGAGGAAGTAGAGTTCTGATAAAAATCTACAATATCCTCTAGGATATTATAGAGTCTAGATTGGACTCAAAGATATCTATCTACCTCATTAATGAGGTTTACCTAAGTAAACTTAGATAAGGAGTAAACTAGTGAAAATAATATTACTCCAACACCCCTCCTTAAGTGCAACTTAGGGAGTAAAATAATGTAGTAGAGAGCTATATGGGTCTTGATAGACAAAGAAATGTTAGCTACCCATGTACAACTACAATCAAATCTCTTGTAACTAGAGAAAAGGAGAAAAAGACAATGAGAGAAAACTCCTCTCCAAAAGAGAGAACAAATAAATGCTAAAAGGAAATGAAATGAAAGGAAAGGAAGGAGGACTCCTCAATGGTGTAGGAAAACCTAGCATTAGGATTTGAGCCCTTGCAAATTTTGGCTTGATAAGACCCTCAGTGGGAATTGTGTGTAAATAAGGACATAATGAAGTCCAAAGTAGTCTTTTATGCTGAGTAGATGAAAGGAACATCCTTAATGTTCCTAGGTTGTGTTTGGGTTCAGTGTCCTTAGAAGTGTCTTGGAATTAAAAATTGGGTACAAAGGATTTAGAAGGCTTGCCTAAGAATAATTAGAGGTCCTAATAGGTCAAGGAACCTTCAAGGTTTTATTTTTAGGCTACATGGTGGACTAAAGCATCAAAATTTCAATAATGCAACAAAAAGATGTTAAATGTTGCTCAATTATCCTAGTCAGACAATTAGGGTTAGAGACACTCTTAGAGGGATCAGGAGACATGTTGGTGATGTTTATAAGACCTCCAAAAAAATTGTATGGAGGTTGGTTTTTTATCATCTTTTGGTTTGGCTATTAGCCAAAGGAAGCCGTTTTTCTTGTTTCAATTACAGTTGAGTTTGTGTCATTGCATGAGGATCTTAATGGATTGAACCTGCAAATTTTAGAATGCAGATAGTCAAAATAGTGAATTTCCATTCTTTGTGTATTTTTGTGTGGAGTTTTGTTAAGTTTAGAGCATATAATTTAAATCATTTTTTGTAATTCCTATTCACTAGACTATACAAACAATTTGTAAATAAATGGCTCTAACTTGATCCACCTCACCGTAGAATCAATACAACCTTTGGAGGTTATCAAGTACAACCCATGTATAGTTTATTTTATTTTGGAGGAGACTAGAAAATAATCTTAGCTATTTTTAAAAGCTTTCCCTAGGCGATACTAGTTGTACCCTGCTAGGAGCAAGTGTGGTTCAGACATGTTAATATGAAAGGTTAGATTGGTACAAGTGATCTAGTGGTTCTAACATGTTGATCGACAAGTAAAAAATCCCTAATATCCAAAATAAGGATTGGTGAATCAATTTGGTTAGGTTCATGCTTTGGAATAGGGTTAAAGAACAAACCCTTAGTAATTTGGCCTAAATTGGAAAAATTAATGTTACTATAATTGATGGTGATGATGATAAAGACCGACCATGATCAGAGGAATACAAGATAGTAGAAAGGTTAGATCAGTTATTATCTTTCATTGATGTGAAGCAATTTATTTCTGGTTTATATTATATTTCCATATCATTTGGTATATGATATAAGTTGAATGACTCAAGAAGAAGAAGAAGAAATGAGATGTTGTGAAGTTGAAGAACTTAAATGGATAATCGATACAGATCAGATAATGATTATATTATGTTGATATAATTATTTTATACCTAACATATGAGTAAGTGCACAAAGATGGGGGACCAAAAAGGGGGTATAAGATGCCACTTTTTTTTTTCTTTTCTGAAATCATAAAACTCTAAACTTCAACGAGAAATTCAAGATAGTTAGACTCAAAATTTTAAGATGTGACAAGAACAAGAGTTGTAATACTCTGAATCTAGTTTCTAAACTAAGATTTTTTTTTAAATGGTGTAGATTAAGGCCCTCAAAAGGGGGCAGCACAAAAAATGGTCCTATTTAATGTGAAAAAACATAGCATAGCGTCTGGTGTGCTCCCCCTAAAATGTTAACTTTTTGTTAAAAAAATTTTAATCGCTCCGATGAGAAGTTAGCTAACACCACATAGTTTATCCTAAATTTTTGTGCTATTTTTTTGATGAATGTATAATTTTTTATGAATTTTTGAAGATCACACATCCTGAAAATGTGAAATTTTTGTGTGCTCTCCATAGAAATCATTGAAAACTAATCGAAAATCAAATTTTCTTTTTTTTTAAAGTGTGTATAATGGAGTCTAGTTTCTAAAAAAGTAACTTGTTGCAAAATTCGATGAACGAGGAAAAATCTAGGCCAAAAATACTACACATTGGTTTTTGACAAAAACCAGACATACATACAAAAAAAATTAGAGATGAAAAGCTTAACATAATCAAAATTCAAAATGAACTATATGGTTAGATAGCTAACAGAGAGATATCCAATATCACATCGTCCAATTTTGACGTTATTGAACCACAAGTAAACCTGACAACAGACACACAAGAAAAGATGTGAATTTTTTGTATGTCTGTTGGAAAACCTATCTCAGCTTTATTTGAATCCTCCAAGCCTTTGGGTTGGATCTCCAAAGAAAATCTAAGCCTTAGGCTTGGTGCATTCCAATGCATTACAAAGCACACTAGCGCTATTCAAATTTAGGACTTGAATAGCGTGCATGCACTATTCAAATTTATGACTTGAATAGTGCACACATGCTATAGTGCACATGCACTATAGCACGTACGCGCATATGATTATGTTAAGTCAGTAATGCATCGTAATGAAGATTTTTCAAGTCGATAAGCAAAATAGTTTTGGCTACCAAGGAGGAAAAGTCTCTTAGTAAAGGTAAAAGGTAAAAGGAAGTATGTTTCGGTAAAGGTTGAGGAACTCAAGTCACCAAGAATAAATTTTCTAGGCACCGAGTGCAGTTAACCGAAATACAGAGTTATCCACTGAGCAAGGAGCATTAATTAAATAAGGATTTGAATGACATTTAATAATTAGCTATGATGAGTTGGATGATCATAATGACAAGGATAGTTAATTACAAAGATCTATGATCAGGAAAATTCAAGGTGAGGATTTGTGGCTTAGATCTAAATGGTTAAATTAGGTGGAACAAGTTTCAAGAAACTCCAAGTTCCTAGGTGAAAATAAAATGTGTTACTAAGATCTAGATTCAACGTATAATGATTTGGATGATTAAAAATGATCAAAGAAAAATCTAATAGAGGAGATTAAGATGAAAAAATGTCTATACTAGAACAATTCATAATTGTATTTCACAATCTACTATCGAAGTTGAGTATGTTCATGTAGCTATGAATTATTCTAATATTATGTGTATCAAACAACCATTTGAAGGTATGCAAGAAGAGATTAATCATCTAGTTACAATTTATTTTGATAATACTAGTGCTATAAACATATCAAAGAATCATGTAATGCATTCAAAGATAAAGCATATATCTATTAAGTATCACTACTTAAGAGAGAAAGTACAATATAAGCATGTTATATTGGAGTATGTAAATTATAAGGAATAGATAGCTGATATATTTACCAAACCACTGATGAAGGATGTTTTTGAGTATCTCCGAGGTTAGTGAGGGGTTCTTCCCCTATCATATATTCACTAAGGCATAATGCATGATGCATCAATTCAAGTATTCATCAGAATATCTATCTTGTGAGTTGATGCTAGTGTTCACTCATTAGGTGAACCATGAAGTTGTGAACAAAAGTTTATGACTGCAATTAGAAATCTATACTTGTTGTATAAGTTACTGGCTAAGAATTTTTTTAGGAGTTACATGTCTTTGGCATTGTTGTCAAAGAGGGATAGTAAAGAAGACCTACTGATGGAAAAGAGGAATAGTGAATGAGGGAGAATATGACCAGTGAAGTTACAACTTAGATGGGGTATAAGAATGATAGTGAAGTATTACCTTCATCAATTAATCAATGAAGTTTGTTAGTATTTCCATCAATGTCAAATCGGGAGATTGTTATGATAACTAATGGTGATGATGATGAACACCAACCAAGATCAGAGGAACACAAGAGAGTAGAAAGGTTAGATGAGTTATTTCTTGTCATTGATGTCAAACAACTGATTTCTAGTTTATATATTATGTTGCCATATCATTCGATATATGAAATAAGTTGAAAGAGTTGAGAAGAAGAAGAAATGAAATGTTGTGAAGTTGAAGAACTTAAATGGGAAACTGATACAAATTAGACAATGATTAGATTATGCTAATATAATTCTTTTATACCTAACATATGATTATTAAGTCAGTAATGCATGGTAATGAATATTTGTCAAGTCAATAAGAAAAAGATTTGTGGCTAGCGAGTAGGAAAAGTCACTTAGTAAAGGTAAAAGGTAAAAGGAAGTACGTTTCGATAAAGGTAGTACAAATCAAGCCAGAGAGCAGAAAAAGTTCTAGGCACTAAGTGAAGTTAACCAAAATATAGAGTTATCCACCGACAAAGGAACGGTAATTAAATAAGGATTGGAATGAGATTTAATAATTAGCTATGATGAGATGGATGATCATGATGGAAAGGAGAGTTATTTACAAAGATTTATTATCTGAAAAATTCAAGGTGAAGATCTACGGACTATATCTAAATTGTTAAATTAGGTGGAAAAAGTTTTAAGAAAGTCCAAGTTCCTAGGTGAAAATAAAACATGTTACCGAGATCTAGATTCAAGGTATAATGAATTGGACGGTATGATTTATCAAAGAAAAATGTAATAGAGGAATTTAAGAGGAAAAAATTGTCTATATAAAGGATGGATTTATATGAATAAATGGCTTGCAAACTGAAGAGTTCAAGAGTCACTAAATGAAGCAGTGAAGAAGGAACACAAAGGTTTTGATTCAAAAAGAAGGATCTAATGAAGTGTTGAAGCCAATGGAAAGTGACGAATTGAAGTGAAGATAGAAGAGTGCACAAAGGATCTAGTTATGAAAATTTAGTTGTGAATCAACATGTCAAATCATTTATTTTTTCTTACTAGAATTTGTAATAGAGAAATCTCTTAACAGAGTGTCCACTTAACAATCTTATTGTAAAATCCTTGAAAAAGGTAACATTCTAAAGAGTGTTTGAAGTCCCTTAACCAGACAACTCCTAACAGGGTGAAGATCGTAATAGATATGAGGTAAATCTCTTGACTAGGTCACACCTAATAGTGTGTATTATAATCTTTAACTGGATTGGCTCTTAACCAGGTGTACTTCAAAAGATAATTTTCTTAGTGGGTGATAATTCCCATAGTGATCTTTCCAAAACTTGGGTTTCCATGTTAAATAATGGTGTTAAATGTGATGAATGATTTATGTAATTGATTTACTATTTGATAAATTTTATTACAATAAATAGTGAACTATGTTTAACCAAGTTGTCACCGAGTTAATCAAAGAAAAGTTTTTTTCATATTTGGAATCAAGGATTATTGATTCACCCCCCCCCTCTTTGTAATCCAACAATTGATATCAAAGCTAAGTACTCTAAAGAGATAATTTTAAGAGACTGGAGTAAAAGATCCAAAGATGTATAAGAGAGAAGTACCTAAGATGAATAAGGAAAGTTTCTTAACATGGAAAAGAAGGATGAGATCATATCGATCTAGGATTGGAGAATCTGCACTGAATCTTTTGGATAATAACTACACTTCACCACCTCTTGGACCCATGATAGTTGATTAGATGAGAAAAAAGAGGGAACACAACTCAATAATGATATAGATTGTGTCTTCCTTGACTGATGTTAAATTCAATGATGTTAAGGACTGTGTTAATTCAAGAGAGATGTGGGATAGGCTTACACTTATATGTGGAGGAGATCAACATGTACAAAAAGATAAGGTTGATAGTCTTAGAGAAAATTATGATGAAATGAGGATGAAGGATGAAGAGAATATTTAGACATCTAAAAGTGATTGAAAATTTTAGTCTGTTATACACAAAATGAGGATATTTTGATCTTAAAGTGTATACTAATACTAACTGGGCTGGAAATATTGATGATAGAAAAAGCACAAGTGCCAGAGATTTATTTTTAGGAGAAACCTATTAGTAACATGGCTAAGAAAGAAATAAAGTTGTATTTTTCAATCTACTGTTGAAGATGAGTATGTTGTTACAGCTATGAATTGTTCTAATATTGTTTGCATAAAACAATTACTTGAAGGTGTGCAAGAAGAGATTACTCATCCAATTACAGTTTATTGTTATAATACTAGTGCTATAAACATATCAAAAAATCACGTAATGCATTCAAAGACAAAGCATATATCTATTAAGTATCACTACTTAAGAGAGAAAGTACAAGATAAACATGTTATATTGGAGTATGTGAATTCTAAGAAATAGATAGCTGATATATTTACCAAATCACTGCCAAAGGATGCTTTTGAGTATCTTCGAAGTAAGTTAGGGGTTATTCTCCTATCCAGTATTCAGTAAGGCATGATGCATACTGAATCAATTCAAGTATTCATCAGAATATCTATCTTGTGAGTTGATTCTAGTGTTCACTCTTTAGGTGAAGCATAAAGCTGTGAAAATAAGTTTATGATTGAAATGAGAAATCTATACTTGTTGTATAAGTTACTGCCTGAGAATTTTTTTTAGGATTTTACATGTCTTTAGCATTGTTGTCAAAGAGGGAGATGCAATTGATAATGAAGGGAGATGAACCCGATTAATGAGATGAATAATGAAGATCAAAAAAATAATTTGTCAAAGAGGGATAGTAAAGAAGATCTATTGATAGAAAAGAGGAATAGTGCAAGAGGGAGAATATGAATAGTGAAGTTACAACTCAGAGGGAGTATAAGAATGATAGTGAAGTGTTACCATCATCAATTGAACCATGAAGTTTTTTAGTGTTGACATCAATGCCAAAGAGAGAGATTGTTACTATGACTGATCGTGATGATGATGAAGACCGGCCAATATAAGAGAAATATAAGATAGTAGAAATGTTAGATAAATTATTGTCTTGTCATTGATGTCAAATAATTGATTTCTGGTTTATATTATGTTGCCATATCATTCAGTATATGATATAAGTTGAACGAGTTAAGAAGAAGAAGAAATGAGATGTTGTGAAGTTGAATAACTTAAATGGGCAACTGATACAGATTAGACAATGATTAGATTATGTTGATATATTTTTTTTCTACCTAACATATGATTGTTAAGTTGGTAATGCATGGTAACGAATATTTGTCAAGTCGGCAAGCAAAAGAGTTTTGGCTACCGAGAAGGAAAAGCACTTGGTAAAGGTACAAGGTAAAAGGAAGTATGTTTCAGTAAAGCAGGTGGAAATCAAGCCACTAAGAAAAAAGTTCTAGGCACCGAGCAAGGTAAACTGAAATACAGAGTTATCCACCAAGCAAGGAATAGTAATTAAATAAGGATTGGAAGGACATTTAATAATTAGCTATGATGAGATGGATGATCATGGTGACAAGTAGAGTTAGTTACAAAGATCTATGATCAAGAAAATTCAAGGTAAAGATCTACAAATTAGATCTAAATGGTTAAATCGGGTGGAACAAGTTTTAAGAAAGTCCGAGTTCCTAGGTGAAAATAAAATGTGTTATCAAGATCTAGAGTCAAGGTATAATGAATTGGACGATTAAGATTAATCAAATAAAAATGTAAAAGAGAAAATTAAGAGGCAAAAATTGTCTATATAAAGGATGGATTTGTATGAATAAATGGATGGAAAATTGAAGATTTGAAGAGTCACTAACAAAAGCAATGAAGAAGGAACATAGAGATTCTGAGTCAGAAAGAAGGATCTGATGAAGTGTTGAAGCCAGTGGAAAGTGAAGAATTGAACTAAAGATAGAAGAGTGCACAAAGGATCAAGTGATGCAAAGTTAGCTACGAATTGACAAGTCAAATAGTTTATTGTTTCTTACTACAATTTGTAACAAAGAAATATTTTAACAGAGTGGAATTAACAGTCTTTTTGTAAAATCTTTGCAAAAGGTAACATTCTAAAGAGTGTTTGAAGCCCTTTAACCAAACCACACCTAATAGGGTGAAGATCCTAATAGATCTGAGGTAAATCCCTTGATTGGGTCACACCTAAAAAAGTGGATTGTAATCTTTAACCTGATTGGCTCTTAACCGAGCGTACTTCAAAAGAGTATTTTCTTAGTGGATGAAAATTCCTATAGTGTTTTTTCCCATAGTTGGGTTTCCATGATAAATGCTGGTGTTAAATGTGATGAATGATTTATGTGATTGATTTACTGTTTCATAAAGTTTATTTACTATTGTCGGTAAATCGTGAACTATATTTAACCGAGGTGTCGCTGAGTTAATCATAGAATTTTTTTTTTGGTATTTGGAATCAGGGATTATTGATTCACCCCCCCCCCTCTCCATAATCCAACAAGTACTGTACAGATAATTTGGTGACCCCAAACCCTAAAAATCTTAATAAGTGTCCAAAAGAGTATCTAGATCAGTCAATTATTTGGGGGTTCATTTGTGAAATTTATAGGTTATAGGCCTTAGACCAAGTTCAAAGACCTAATTAGGCCTAATAGGGCCACTAGGCTTAAAACATTGATTCTTGGAATTGGTAAGAAAATAATGCCAAGATAGTGTCAAGTGACAACAAGAATAGTTGAAACAACAAGTTTGGAAGCCAAACAACCTTGCAAAGTGTTTGGGATGAACACAATGATAGTAGTGATGAGCTTACCCTAGTGAGTTCAGGAAGAGAATTTGGTTACTAAGTGATAGAGTGGTCCTTGTGGTTGTAGGTGAGTTATGGGAATCCTCCAAAGAGAGTAGAGTTAAGGATTGAACTCTTAGAAGGTCAGGAAGTGACCTTGGAGTAGAGTCAAGTTAACTCATTGAAGGAGCCTCCCTATCAAATTGGTATTAGAGCCTAAAATAATTTTCCTAAAAAAGTTGATGTTATACATAGAGACATTTGGAGAGTCCAGAATGGTGACCAATATTGAATTGGCTAAGAAGGTTGAAGACCAAGAGGAGGACAATAGAATCCTTAGAGAAAGACTGACTGATCTTGAAGATAAACTTGGTGTAGTGGAAACTAAGACAAAGGAAGTGAGTGAGAAAGTAAAAAATGTTGGAGATAAAGGAAAAGAAGATGCAGATGAGGACAAGATCCCTAAACCAGACCCAAAGATACCATAGGAACCTTTATTGAAATCATAAAAAGCATTAGGTGGAAAATCATTGGAGGGTAAACCCCTATTCAGTGGAAAGATGGACCCTAACCAAGTGATGGAATGAATTGAGGGGTTAGAGAATTAATTGAATGTGATGGGGTGAGTGAGGCCCAAAAGGTTAAAGTATCCAAGTCAAGGCTAAGAGGAGTTGCACTAACATGGTCTAAATTTGTTCAAATAGAGAGGGAAAAAGAAGGCAAGAATTTGATAGCCATTTGGAATGGAATTGTGTCCAAGATTAAGGAAGCCTATATCCTAGAGGATTATGAGATTCCTGCCCAAGAAGAGATACAATTTGAGACAAAGGGATATTGATATAAACTCTTACACTAAAGAGTTTTATAAATTATGTTTGACATCTAAGGTAATGGAGGATGAAAGCCTCAAGGTAGAAAGATACCCGAATAGTTTGAGGTGGAACATCCAAGAGAATATTAGTCTCTTAAGCCCCAATGTTACCAAATTTCCCTCAAGGTAGAAGAGAAGAACAAGAAGGAACAATATTCAAGCAGTAGGGGTAGAGGTAGAGGTAGAGACACAAGAGAGAACAAAGGAAATTATGGTGGTAGACGAAATGATACAAGAACCAACGGAGAGGCTAGATTGACGGAACACAGTAGTGAATCTAGTGGTAGAGGAATTTTTAATAGAGGAAGAGGTTCAAACAATAACAACAGAGGTAAATTTGGAGGTTCTAGATGATGCTCATAGTTTTCCAACATGAAGTGTTATAATTGCAATCAGTTGGATCACTCTACGTATAGGTGCTCTGATAAGGAAACTTCTTCTCAATCAAACAAGATGGTAAACTATATATAAGAAGACGCTATTAGTGTCAAGTCACCTAAGGTAAACCTTGACTCAGAGAGTGGTGATCATTTGATGATAAGAAGGGTCCTAATATGAGAACCAATTAGAGATGAACCCAAGAAAAGGAGGTCACTTTTCAAGGTTAAATGCAAAATATTTGGAAAGGTATGCAAAATAATTATATACTCAGGGTCAATGAACAATATTATCTTAGAAGAAGAAGTGAACAAGTTGGGATTGGCTAGAATACCTCATGATCATCCCTATAGGGTCACATGGTTGAATAAGGGGAAACATGTACTAGTGAATGAACAAGCATGGGTTGAGTTTGTAATGGGAGGATATAATGACAAGATACTATATGACATGCTACCCATGGATTCTTTCCATTTATTGTTGGGTAGGCCAAGGAAGTTTGATAGCAAGACAATGCACAATGGTGAGAAGAACTCATACTCATTTCAGAAGAATGGGATAACATACAAGATTCAATCTTTCGTGGATGAAGGAGAGACCAAAACTAGTGGTCCTAATGTGTCGGTTGTTGTTCGGAAGGAGTTCCTAAATGACCTCAAGAAGGAAAATGGAGTGAGTTGTGGTATTTTTAAAACCTAGGGATGAGGAGAAAACTAAACAAGTGCCTATACCTGCAGAGGTACATAAAATCTTGGATTAGTTTAAAGATATTGTAAATGAAGGAGCACCTGGAACTTTACCCCCTCAAAGAATAGTGAGCCACCAAATAGACTTCATATCAGGGGCATCAATAACAAACAAGGATGCCTATAAGATGACTCAAAAACAACATAAGGAGATACAAAGAAAATTACAAGAGCTACTTGATCAAGGCTTAGTGAGGAAAAGGATAAGCACATGTGAAGTAAAAGTGGTCTTAGCATCCAAGAAATGAGGTAAGTAGAGATTATGTATTAATTCAAGGACAATCAATAGGATAAAAATTAGGTACAAATTCCTAATTCCTAAAATAGAGGACCTAATGGATTGTATTCGAAGGACACAATACTTTACTAAAATATATCTCAAAAGTAGTTATCATAAAATCCAAATAAAGGAGGGAGATGAATGGAAGACAACCTTCAAAACCACATAAGGGTTGTATGAATGGCTTGTCATGCCATTTGGGCTTGTACCAATACCCCAAGAACATTTATGAGGCTAATGAATGAAGTGTTAAAGGACTACATTGGAAGGTTGGTAGTAGTGTATCTTGATGATAAACTCATCTTCAGGAAGACCAAAGAAGAACACCTTGAGTACTTAGATATTGTGTTGACAATATTGCATGAGGAACAATTAACAATTAACTTGGAGAAATGTGAATCCATGAGGAGAGAAATTGTCTGCCTAGGATTTGTGGTCTCACAAGGAACCTTAAAGATAGACTCTAGTAAGGTTGAAGCTATAGTCAATTGGCCTACTCCAAAAATTGGGACAAAGGTAAAGAGTTTCCATGGACTTGCACAATTCTATAGGAAATTCATTACAAACTTTAGTGAAATCTATGCTCTAGTATTAGATATTATCAAGGGTGGTGTAAAAACTATGTTTGGATGGACTAAGGAGGCAGATAAGGGGTTAGAATTGTTGAAGGAAAGTGTAACCACCCAACCTATCCCTATTTTACCTAGTTTTGAAAAATTGTTCACTTTAGAGTGTGATGCAAGTAATACTACAATAGGGGCTATATTAAGTCAAGAGGGAAGGCCCTTTTTATAGTGAAAAAGTGAACAAGGCTAAGAAGATATATTCCTCATATAACCTAGAACTCTATGCATTAGTTCAGGCCATTAGGAAGTGGAGACACTACCTCTTGCCAAAAGAGTTTGTAGTGTATATAGACAACCAAGCACTTAGTTTCATCAACTCCCAAGATAAACTAAGCCATAGATATATTAAATGGATATAATTTTTG
Source organism: Chamaecyparis obtusa (assembly GCA_027943335.1). Classification (NCBI taxonomy): domain Eukaryota; kingdom Viridiplantae; phylum Streptophyta; class Pinopsida; order Cupressales; family Cupressaceae; genus Chamaecyparis; species Chamaecyparis obtusa. The sequence continues at coordinate 141,396 of BSBK01009767.1, forward strand.
TAGGGACACACCTTTTCTATCAAGAATAAAAATATTTAAATAAATAAGGTTGTTGATGCTTTGAGAAGAAGGCTTCACACAGTGTAAGAATTACAATTATACAACATAGGAGTGGAGAGTTTCAAGGACCTTTACAAGGAAGATGAGGATTTTAATGAAGCATACAAGGTATGTAGTGAGTTCAACAACCATTTTCATAGTCAATATGTAGACTATACCCTACAAAATGGACTTTTTTTCAAAGGTAGTCAATTGTATGTACCTAAAGGATCCATGAGAGAAAATATCATTCAAGAAAAGAATAATGGTAGTCTTAGTGGAAATTTTGGTCTAAATAAGACACTTGAATTAGTCCCAAGGTTCTACTACTAACCTAAGACACCTAAGGATGTTAGGAGATATGTGGAATAATGCATTGTGTGAAAAAAGACCAAAGGCACAACCTCAAATGTTGGCCTCTATTAGCCATTACCAATTCCCAATAAGCCACGGAAATGTATAAGCGTGGATTTTATCATTGGATTGACAAGGACTAGTACTGGTTTAGATAGTATCTTTGTAGTTGTTGATAGGTTCAGTAAGATCCACTTCATTCCTTTCAAGACTATACATTATGCCTACTACATAGCACACTTATTATTTAAGGAGGTAGTCAGGATACATCATCTCCCTCTCAGCATAGTGTCTAACAAAGATGTGAAATTTATGGGCCATTTTTGGAATACCCCATGGAAAAGACTAGAAACCAACCTCTCATTTGGATCTACCTATCACCTATAGACAAGTGGTCAGATAGAGGTCACTAACAAAGTCTTGGAAAACCTATTAAGGAGTTTAACCAAGGAGTATGGATAGGTCTACGAACAAGTACTACCACATGAAGAGTTTTCCTACAATGGTAGTATGAACAAAACTACAGGAAGAAGTCATTTTAAGATTGTATATGGTAGACATCCTAGGGGTGTTTGTAAACTTAGAGATCTAGGAAGTATGGAAGGTATAATTGGTCATGCAGAGGATTTAACTCAATCAATGAAAGAGGTAAATGATAAGGTGGAACGGGACTTGAAATAATCCACTAAAAGGATCAAAGCTAAAGTGGATGAAAGAAGGAAATATGTTCAATTTGAAGTTGGGAACATGCTCATGGTATATTTAAACAAGGCCACACTTCAAAAATGTGTGCCAACTAAACTTTAAATGAGGAGGATAGGGCCTTGTAAAATACTAGCCAAATATGCACAGAATGCTTACAAGATAGATCTAATGGAAGATTTAGCAATATCACCTATTTTCAATGTTCAAGATCTAATTAAATATAAAGGTTCCCTTGCAGAGGATAGTGAACACATTACTGAAGCTATGGAAGTCACTACTGATGTACATCCTTCACCACCAAAAGATAGGCCACAAGAAGAAAAGGTTCTAGATTCAAGGGAAAAGAAGAAGACTAGACATGGTGTCTACATGGAGAATCTAATCAAATAGAAGAAACTACCATAGTTAGAAGCTACATAGGTTGCAGAGTCCAAGTTTAAGAAACTAGGAATTGACATTGCTTTACTATCACCAAGTTTGACGTGACTTCTTTGTATAGGGGGAGAATGATGCAAGAGCACCTAGGGTTATGATTTGAACGCTTAAAAATTTTGGCTGGATAAGACCCTCAATGGGCATTGTGTGTAAATAAGGACATAATGAATTCCAAAGTAGTCTTTTATGCTGAGTAGATGAAAGGAACATCGTTAATGTTCCTAGGTTGTGTTCTAGTTTATCTTCCTTAGAAGTGTCTTGGAATTGAAAATTGGGTACAAAGAATTTAGAAGGCTTACCTAAGAAAAATTGGAGGTCCTAATAGGTCAAGAAATCTTCAAGGTTTTAGTTTTAGGCTACATGGTGGACTAAAGAATCAAAAGTTCAAGAATGCAACAAAAAAGATGTAACATGTTGCTAAAATGTTTCTCTATTGTCCTAGTTGGATAGTTAGGATTAAGACATTCTTAGAGGGATCAGGACACATATTGGTGATGTATATAAGACCTCCAAAAAAAATATACAAAATTTTATTTTTTATCATCTTTTGGTTTGGCTATTAGCTAAAGGAAGCAAGTTTTTTGGTTTAAATTACAGTTGATTTTGTGTCATTGCATGAGGTTCTTAATGGATTGAACCTGAAGATTTTAGAATGTAGATAGTTAGATTAGTGAATTTCCTTTCGTTGTGTGTTTTGGTGTGGAGTTTTGTTAACTTTAGAGCGTATAATTTAAATCTTTTCGGTAATTCCTATTCACTAGACTGTGCAAACAATTTGTAAATAAATGGCTCTAAATTGATCCACCTCACCATAGAATCAATATGGCCCTTAGAGGTTGTCAAGTAGAGCCCATGTACAATTTAGTTTCTTTTGGAGGAAATTGGAAAATGATCTTAGCTATTTTTAAAATCTTGCCCTAGGTAAGACTAGTTGTACCTGATTAGGAGTAAGTTTGGTTCAAACATCTTAATTTGAAGGGTCACATTGGTACAAGTGATCCAATGATTTTGATGTATTTATCAAGGACTAAATAGGCCCAAATAGACAATTCATTGATTGGTGAATCAATTTGGTTAGGTTCATGCTTTGGAACATGGCTAAAGAACAAACCCTTAGTAATTTGGCCTAAATTGGGAAAAGTATTGTACACACTAGTGCATTTGACCCACATTTCCAACCCACATTTATGACCAAGCATTAAAATGGTTTTCCTTGGTCAATTTATATAAGGGAAATTTTGATTTTTTTTTAATCCATTCCCATGTTGGTTGGAATTATGACAACCATGACAGGCTGTAATTTTGACTAACACATCAATATAACTTTAAAAAAAAAACATAGGGATCATTTTTTTATATTCCACATGCGGGAAAGTAGAGGTGAAGGAGGGTCAAAGGAGGGCATCTGTCGACACCGCCTATGCATCTAGCCTCGAATCCACCTATAAGCACCACTCTTCATCAATAAGTTGACCCCATTTCACCTTTGTGCTGTTCTTGCACATTTTTCATCTGATCTTCACTAGTTTAATACATGATTAATAAATATTGTATATTGTGTTTTTTATTTGTATTTTGAATTGTTTTCATTTTTCATGGGTTTGAAACCCTAATCTATGCACTTCTAATGGTGTTCATGCCACCATTAGAAGTGGCGTGAAAACCATTATAACTTAAAAAAAAATAGGGATCATTTTATTTCATTTTGTTATATTCCGCATGCGGAAAAGCAGAGGTGAAGGAGGGTCAAAGGAGAGTATCTGTTGACAATGCCTATGCATCTAGCCTCAAATCCACCTGTAAGCACCAGTGTTCATCAGTAAGTTGACCCCATTTCACCTTTGTGCTACTGTTGCACGCATTTCATTTGATCTTCACTGGTTTAATACATGATTAATATATATTGTATATTTAGTTTTTTATTCGTATTTCAAATTCTTTTCATTTGTCATGGGTTTGAAACCCTAATCTCTTCACTTCTAATGGTGTTCATGCCACCATTAGAAGGGGCATGAACATCATTAGAAGTGGCCCATGAATTGGGGAAAATATGTCGAATGATGCAATAAGAGAACCATAGTTGTTGATAGATTTGAAAGTCTTAGTTGGTTGATAGTCTCAGTTGGATACCCATCTTAATCAAATTCTCTCAACATTATCAAGATATTCTGTAAAGGTTTTCATATTCATGTTTTATAATATATTATATGTAATGAGCAAGAAAAATGACACCATCAATAGGGCCTTTGGAAAATAACACCGCCAATAGGGCCTACAAAAATAAATGCAGTCAAACAAAATGATGTGCACAAAAAAACAATTAGAAATCATAGAGGATACCATATAAAATAGTACTTTATCATGGAAATGCTTTAGTAATGCTTCATTTCAATTACAAATATTAAAAATAGCATGGCAATGATGTACATCAATCTAAAATATATAACTTATACAATAAGATCTTTATCAACATCATTGCTTTATGTTTACATTTGGTAGCCATTTAAAAAAAAAGTGAACCCTTCTTTCACATTTGCACTCCAAGTAACCTACTCAGAGGAGTTTCCATCTGAATAGAAGTGTCTACCACCAGTATTGAAAGGCACGTGGCATAAGTTCTTTGCAAACAAATGGTAAGCAACATCATATATGTCACTTTTTATGTAATAGATCCTTAGACTCATTTCAAGCTCAAAGCTCCCATCCTTATGGATGTATCATGTATTAAATGCCCTACTAACAGTACCCATTTCCAAATGATTCGAAACCGATATTGATCAGGCAGTTATCAGAAGAATAGTTTGTTCTCATATTAATGACATAAAATTTTCATAGAGGTGGTTCTATTGAACTAATTTAGTTAAATGAGATTAACAATGTGTAGAACAAGACATGTAACAGTGAGAGATATCAAGTTAGGTAAATAGAATACTTGTTTCTTAAAAAAACATGCACGGGATGGCCACAACTCCCGGAAACACAATCCTTTCCTAACTTATCATCAAAAAATGTAAACTAAGTCCAAGAACTTTGTAACTATTTGTGCTAATAATTTTAGTATCTGGGATTACATGGGCTCAATAGAAACTTTTAGTGGTAGGCCGTAAAGTATCTCGTGGTTAATAACATGCACACAACTTGATCATGACAAGTAGGATTGCTATTTATTATTAACCACTAACCATTTGTGCAATTCTATCAGCTTGGCTCTCTTTCAACTGAGACTCATATGGTGATCTTTTTAGATCATTCAACCTTTATGAGTCTTTCAAATGGCTCTCTTTCAAATCCAACTATTCCTTTTTATGACTAATTTAATTATTTTGTGACTGTTCCATTAAAGATCTTCACTCTTGACTTCAAGTTTATTACTATCATTTTCAATTAAAGTCACAATATTTATCTAGTTATATGACTGCATAAAAGACATAGTGCACATTTCCATGAATAAAGATTATTTTTTACGTGATTAAATAACTCCCTTGGAAGTACACTCATGCAAAACCATTATATTGCACATTGATGACCTTTCTATCCCTTAAAATTATTGAAATTTATTGTACCTTTGTTCTGATTAAAAGAAAATCATAGTCCATAAAGAATACTCGATATTCAAAGGTGGACTCCATAACCCCTTACTTCCAAGACTCCATAACCCACCCATATCAACTTACTTGCAGGACTCCATAACTCCAAACAGTCTTGAAAAATGGTGCCAAACAACAAATTGTCAACTTTATTTAATCATACCCACTTGGGAATCTCCAACCTTCATCGGGAATCCCCAACCAACAACTAGTGCTTGTTAAGTGCACCCTTCACTGTGTTCTCTACCAAGACTGTCAAAACAACATAGAATACATAAGATACAACTAGGACATCTCCCACCAAAACCAAAGTGATCACAGGGGTGGGAGTGATCAACATATGAGGTCATTTGACTTGGCGCATTATCATACTAAGCCTTTTTATCATATGATGTCCATACCTCATAAGAATCTAAACTTAATCAGTATATGTATATTTATACTTATCATATAATGCACCATTATGTTCACATAAATTCCTATTTTCATATGCATTATAGCTTTGCAAACCAGTCATCTTAGGTGCACGAGGAGATTCAAACATCCATGTGTCATAAATGGGACAAAAAAGAATGCACCCATTGTCAAACTTCATGTGAGTTCGGTACAAATATGCATACCTTTGATATTCCTTGGTCAACAAATCTGAAATTTGTTCACAACTTAGTGAACCACTATCTTCATTGACACCTTGTGAGTTCATTCTTATACTAGAAATGCGCTAAAGTAATTGGTTTATCCTAATGATAACATAATATTTGGAAGATTTAGTTGTGGGATTTGAGAAATAATCCTTTGGATAGCACATCATAAAATAGAGTATTATCGCATTCCATGAGATAACATCTCTTTGAGGCATTCTGTCAAACTGTTTATGTGCCTTGTGTATATTTCCACATTTTCCATACATATTTATCAAAGCATTTTGCACTATAATATCCAATGAAAATCCCCCTTCCATTATGCTTCGATAGATGCTCATACCTTAGTGTTTTAACACTCCCATTTTGGCACAGGCTAGTAGGATGCTGGCAAAAGTCACAGAGTTTGGATTTACACCTGTTAATTATATTTCCTTAAAAGCTTCCATGGCCTTCTCAATAGTCATAGCATTCCATAAGACCACATTTCTTTGACCCCTAATTTCTCTTCTGCAAAGTTAGACAACATATTTGTCCTTTCTAGTTTTAACTGCATCATTTACCTTTAGAATATAGAGAATTGGCGCTCCTCGAAAGTCCAGATCAACTAAATTCATGGTGTTAATATGAATTCTCTTCATGTGTGATGGATGTATTATAATGCTTTATCCACAGCTTCATGAAGAACCATACTTCTTTCTTGTTGTCTTGATGATAATTGACACAATATGTCATCTTATGAACATGACTGATTATGGGTTTACTTGATTGGACAATAGAATCATGATTTACATGTTGATAAGGTGGTTGTCCACAAGATTTTCATTCTTGATAACATGTGATGTTGGCATTGATTGATGGAGATACTCGATATTTTTCATCCTCAATCATAACACATTCTCATATTGCATTTCTTTGATGTGCTCCTTGATGCTAAATAGGAAAATTATCTTATTGAAAGAATTCACAATTTTCCTTCATACATTTGATGCTTATTGACTATTTGTGGTAAGAATATGCAAACTATCTACTTGAACTCTTACTTGGTATGTACAATTTGCCACTATCTCCTAACTATCTTGAGGTGCTCAAGGTCTACCACCCCTTGACCACATATGTTTTATTGCTATTATGTTACTAGGTTAAAGATGGGGACATCACGCTATCTATAGAAGACTGTCATGAAACACTCGGTCTTGTCACTGAATAGAACTATCCTTTTTGAAACTGTCACATTAGGAAGTATAAAAGGTTATGTCTTTCATGATACAACCTTGAGAGGAATGTCACATTCATGTTCCTTTCACCTTGTTTGCAGTAGTTTTCATGTGTTGTATGACTATCATGTAGGTCCCTTTACATTGCTTTGTCATTTTTCTTTGGAAAGTACATCACTTCATCCTTTATTCTTTGTCTTTTTAATTGAGATCATCATATAAACCATTTTATAGTCTTTGACTCAATTTTGTCTAAGAACTCTTCCTTTCATTGTCTGTGTGTCTATCATTCTTTCCTTACTGTGATTCAAAATTGAACCTTTCTAGTAATCTCTATCACCACTGTCATATTTTCATGACTTGCACCCACTATTATTCATCCTCACAGTCATCATTCCAAAAGCACTACTTTATTTCTATATCTCTATCATTAATAAAAAATGTCACCCTCTAATCTCTTCGATTAGACATGATTTGTCCTTAGATGAAAGGTCTATATCATATGCACTTGGATTGTCATGTTAATTTATCTTATTTGTCCTTTAACATCACGACTGTTATTTAAATCTGATGATTTAGGGCCTTTGTTCATGAAAACATTGTCCTCTTATTTACCCTTTATCATTGACATTGTTGACTCTAGAAGACTATGATGGTTGTTTACTAGCTGCCCTTAAATAGGACACTTAAGTGTACCTATTTGAACATAGTTCAAATCCCAAAAGTCTACATTTCTAGGACTGTTCAGCATTGTCCTAGTTAATCCATGTTTGTATGCTTGCTGCCCATACCAACCTCTATCACCTACAATGTTTCCTTGCTTATGAAGAGGAATAGTATCACCAAAACACATTATTATCTTGTCTTTATCTGTGCAAGTTAGTAGTATTAACTGAAATTTCTCTTTGTCTTTGTGAACAATATATGTATTAGAGTAGCCATCATGAAATGTCCTTCTCATACTTTTCCATGGTCTACCTAATATCATATGCCCATAATTCATAGATATGACATCACACCAAACCTAATCATGATATGGCCCAATTGATAAATTAACAAGAGCCCTCTGACTAACCTTCACATTCAACTCTTGGTTTAAGCAAGTGGCATTGTAAGGGTTAGGATGTTCTACTAATGCCAATCCCAACTTAGACACCATATCAACTGAAACCAAATTGCTATGTTCCTCTGAATCAATAATTAGAGTACATACCTTGCCTTGGACCAAACATCTTCATTTAAATATACCTTCTTGTGCTGATGTTGGTAATGGTCCTCCTTTCCTCACGAGAAGAAATTCTCCTACCTCAAGGTTTTCTCTTTTACTAAAAGATTAAGCATATTAATTAAGTGTACCTATAGAACAGTGTACTCCAAAATTATAGAGAAATTAAGTGTACTCCAAATAGACCGCCCTCTACAAAGAACCAGCTAGAATCTATTAACCAACCTTCTAACTGTCAAATCATTATGCATTCAAATCAATTACCTATCGGCGTATCCCTTGTGACGGAGATAAGCCAAACACATAAAGAACATGCACATAAACACAACAGCTGAAAAACTTAAATGGAATACACCAAGAAGTACCAAATGATGAATGCTCAATTGTTGTAATGGAAAAGCAATATCAAAACTGTGCATTTCTAGAACTTGATTTTTCTATAGTCCTAATGATTTTTCTTATTTCTTGAACATTGTTGACATACTTAAATGGAATACACAATACCAAATGATGAATGCTCAATTATTGTAATGGCAAAGCATCAAAACAGTCCATTTCTGAAATTTGATTTTGTATAGTCTTAATTATTTTTCTATAGTCCTAATGATTTTGAAAATTGTTGACAAAGAGCGTTTCTTTTTTTGATTATAGTATAATTGATTTTTCTATAGTCGTAATGATTTTTCTTATTTCTTGTCTTTTGTCCCTTTTTTATTTCCAATGTTTGTGCTTCGTGACATGATTTTGTCACCTTCTTTTGATGGTATATTTCATTCACTCTATGTGCAATACTATTTTGTTCACTATTTTATTTCAGCTTGATATTTCTTTCATTTTTCATATACACAGAGACTACACATGCTGATAAAAAATGAGCTATTTGATTTAGGTTTACTTTTCATTATTGTAAATGGTTAATATTTCTAATGGTACTCCTTGGTGTATTCCATATAAAAATAATCATATAAAAATAATAAATGTAGTAACGATGGTGCGATGCATTATTGATATAGGCTCGATGACTCTTCTCAATGTGCCAAAATGTCAATGTGGTGGTGGGCAGTGTGTGTTGAAGACTTTATAGACACAGAACAACCCTGTACGACAATTTTGGTGCTGCCCAAATAGAAAAAAAGTTGCTATTGTGTATATATTTAATGTTTCTAATGTAAATACTATTCATTATATTATAAGAACTAATGTAGACTGGGCATCACAGGGAAATAATGGCTGCAGATACCTTAGTTGGGTTGATGACAACTCATCTGCATCTATCCTCCCATCTCCACTTATTCGCGATGAAGGATTTGAGTGCGAAACGTGTCAGGCTAGGGCAAATGCTGAAATTATATTTTTACGATGCCTTCTCTGTATTGTAATCACATATCCTTGTTGCAATCATATGCGGAGATGAGCTCAGGAATTAGTCAATTTAGTATTTTCATATTGTAACTAATATTTTAATATGGATATGGCATAACTTCTCTTTGCCTCAAGTGCGCATATATATGGTTTACATCATTTTTTACAATAATTCTTCATGTTTATGGCTCAGGTGACCCCCAATCTTCTATCAATCGCATGATTTAACATATAGTGTTTTCTTGGTTATTCCATTTGTTCCTTGATACATCAATTCAACCACACCCACTCCACTTCACATGGATGTCTTTGAAATAAACTCCTAACTCTAATAAACTGATTGTAACTACTAACTAACCTTATAAAACAACAGCAGCTAAGAACGATCGTTTGCCGACATCTATTGAATACAAGGTCCTTAAGAGATCAATCAATCAGGATGAGCGGACAAGGATGATGAGATGGGGGAAGTGGAGTTGAATCCTGATGAAAAGGAAGCTTGATCTGGTGGCAATTAGGAAGAAGAAGAAGAAGATGCTTATCATCAAACACAGATTGAAGAAGAGTACTGCAGAGAGCAGGCCTACAGTACCAAGGAAGTTTGACAAGAACAAGGAATATGGCTTAAATAGAATGGGAAGACATCTTTCTAGCATGGGCTTGGATCCTTCGATAATTATCTTGATAATAAATGAAGTAGATGAGAGTTGAGAAATTAGCTTCCCAAGAAAAATCTCATAAATGAACTGTGTGTACCCCAATTCCTATGCCTTCTGCACGTACCTAAATGACATATTTGAAACAACATGGGTAAATTTAGCCTTACCCTTTTTGTTTCAAATATATCATTTGGGTACGCATAGAGGGCACATGAATTGGGGTACACACAATTCATTTATGGGACTTTTCTTGGGAAGCTAATTGCTCATCTGTCATCTACATTATTATGAAGCTAATTGCCGAAGGATCCAGGCCTAGGCTAGAAAGATGTCTTCTCAGATACATAATAAACATGCACATAATCACGACAGTTGAGAAACATAAATTTAGATTTCACAATAGCTGAGAAACATAATTGTAGGCATCATGGTCACAATTTTTTGGAGACAACATAATTGAGTTTTATACCCAAGCGATGGAGAACAACTTTTGCACCTCCGATTCCAAGTTCACACTGCGGGATCTAAAGACCATAGATAAGAAATAAATTTAGAGAGCAGAGGAGGGCGATAATGACCAAAATAATACAAGATGAACCTCAAGTTAAATGAGGCAACTGCAAACATTTTAATAGATTTTTATTAATAAATAATGAAATTTGCATATACTAGTGTTTTAAACCCCCCCATTACATGATTTATTATTGTAAGACCCCTCTAACTTACACATCTAGAAAATGAAACTACAACCTATTGGGATTGAGACAAACCTTATAGAACAACAACATCTAGGAAGGATCACTTGCCAACATCTATTGAATACATCTGTAGCTCATGAATACAAGGTCCTCCAACAGATGTATTCAACAGATGTTGGCAAGCGATCCTTACTAGCTGCTGTTGTTCTATAAGGTTTGTCTCAATCCCAATAGGTTGTAGTTTCATTTTCTAGATGTGTGACTTAGAGGGGGCTTACAATAATAAATCATGTAATGAGGGGACTTAGAACACTACTATATACAAATTTCATTATTTAATAATAAAAATCTATTAAAATGTTTGTAGCTGCCAGCTCATTTAACTTGAGGTTTGTCGTGTATTATTTTTGTCATTATGGCCCTCCTCTGCTCTCTAAGTTTATTCCTTATCTATGGTCTTTGGATCCCACAGTGTCAACTTAGAATCAGAGGTGCAGAAGTTGCTCTTCGTCGCTTGGGTATACAACTCAATTACGTTGTCTCCAAAAAATTGTGACCATGATGCCTACAATTATGTTTCTCAGTTGTTGTGTCCTAGGATATGACTCTTTACGACCATTTACGATCCCTAAGAATACATCTTAGAGGTCTTAAAATGTTGTAAAGGGTCATAAGAGGCTCCTAGGAGGGGCCAGATGAGCTTCCACCTTCACATGGTTGGCCTTGTTAAGTAGAGAATGTTATACTCTTCTCAAAACAAAGAGAAGCTCAATAATTTAAGGTCTCAGTCCATGGACAAATTAAATTAGACTTACTATCCAAATTGGTACATTGATGAGAATCAATGATGGGTCAGAGTTTTTAGATTCTGAGAAGACGTATATGCAGTGGAGGCTAGAAGGGATTTTTGTGGAGATTTTCTAGATGTGGAGATTTGCTAGAGTGACTATATACATACGAGGGTTTCTAGATTGAGTACCAGTGCAGAGATGATGATTCAGTAACCTACATCTATAGAACCTTCACAAATATCTTTATCTTAGTTTCTTTAGTATTGAAAAAAATGAGTGGGTTGGACATTAGTGGTGGATCTATTCTCTCTCATCATTCTTCATAGTAAATAGTAAACAATAGTGACATAATATTGATGTGCTTAATTTGATAATATACTTAAAAAAATTTTAAAAAAAAATTTCTGTCACTTTTTCGACAAACAAAGAATAGACATATCGACGAGAGTGCTATATATTTGATGTTTAGTCTGACAATTTTTCATCACAATTTCGACCAACATTGGTCGTAGAGATAAACGTTATAGCTGACAATTCTTCCAGGTTGAAGCAATTATTTTGATGTCGTTGTTGTCGATAATTCAACCACTGTTGATGTCACAATTTCAACAAAGATTTGATGTGTCATATTATCGACTAAAAAACTCTGATGACCGTTATGGTCGATTAGCCGACCAATGGGTGTCTAATAATTGACTAAACCTCATCGAAAAACAAGCTAAAATTTACTAGTGACAGATAATTTTGTGACCCCAAACCTTGAAAATCTTTTTGAGTGTCTAAAAGGGTATCCAGATAAATGATTTATTTGGGGTTTCATTTGTGAAATTTATAATTTATAGGCCTTGAACCAAGTTCCAAGACCTAATTAGGCCTAATAGGGATACTAGGCTTAAAATAATGATGCTTGGAATATGTAAGAAAAGAATGCCAAGATAGTGTCAAGTGAGACCAAGAATGGTTGAAACAGCAAGTTTGTAAGCCAAACAACCCTGCAAAGTGTTTGGGATGTAGATGGTGACAGTAGTGATGAACTTAACCTAGTGAGTTCAGGAAGAGCGTTTGGTTACTAAGTGATAGAGTGGCCCTTGTGGTTGCAGGAGATTTGTGGGAATTCTCCAAAGAGAGTAGGGTTAAGGATTGAACCCTTAGAAGGTATAGGAAGTGACCTTGGAGTAGATTCAAGTTGACTCATTGAAGGAGCATCCCTGTCACTCAAGACCCCCGAAGGTATACTTCCTTCCCCTTAACATCGGTCACAATTGAAGATAGAGAGGAGATGCTAAAGGATTGGTGAATATATCCATAAATTTCTTCTTTGTAGGAAGACGTGCTCCAAAAACAAAATACCATCTTGAATGAGTTGCTACATGAAGTACATGTCGATTTCAATACACACTTGGTGTGTTAATGTTCAGAAGGGTTATGATAAATATGTATGGTAGTATTATTATCACACCAAAGAGTAGTGAGATGAGTAACCAAAAAGCCCAAATCAACCATCAACTGTTGACACCAAATAACCTCTTGACTAGCCAAGACAAATCCTTGATACTTAGTTTCAATGGATGATACAGTAATAGAGTTTGTTTTTTTCAATAACAAGCAATTGGACCAAAACCAAGGAAGAAAAAAAATTGGAGGTATACTTTCAATCATCAACATCATAAGCCCAATTTGAGTCAGTGAAGCCCACAATCTCAGTAGCACCTAGGGTATAGTGAATGCCAAAAAGTATAGTACTCTGAATGTAATGCAGAATGTTCTTAGCTATCTGCAAATTGCTCTCATGAGGATATTGATAGAACTGAGACACTAGACTAATTGCAAAGGAAATATCATGATGACTATGTGTCGCGTGAAAAAGAATACCAACTAACTGTCTATACAAGGTAGCATCTACTAATGGAGTAGTGCAGTTGGTAGACAACACAACACCTGACTGAAAAGGAGTGAGGAGTGGTTTGCAATCAGCCATTCCAAATCTTTGTAGAAAATCTTGAGAGCATACTTTTGTTGGAAGATTAAAATACCTACAGAAGATTGATGAGTTTGAAGACCAATGAAATAAAGCAATGAACAAAGGTCATTCATATCAAATTGCTTCGTCAAGGATCTTTGATTTTTCTCAATCATGGCATGAGAACTCCCTGTGAGTATCAATTCATCTACATAAAGAACAATAATGAGAAGAGCACCCCCAAGCCTTTAAATATTAACTATAGGATCGAAATGACATCTACTAAATCTAGAAGCAATCAAAAAATTATCCATCTTCTCATACCAAGCTCCAAGAGCTTTCTTGAGACCATATAATGAATGTCAAATCCTACAAACAAGTGAAGAATTATGTACAAAACTTGGTGGTTGCTCCATATATATCTCCTCTTGAAGATCACCATGCAGTAAAGAACTCTTCACATCCATTTTATACATTGACCAACCCTTTAATGCAACTATAGAAAGTACAAAATGAATAGAATCCATCCTGGAAATTGGAAAAAAAGTCTCAAAATAGTCAATACCTTCAACCTAAGAAAACCCCTAATCCATGAGATGAGCCTTTTACTTATCAGCAAAACCATCATCTACAAATTTGGTATGATGCACCTATTTGCATCAAACCAATTTTCTTCCCTTAGGAAGAGGAACTAGATCCCAAGTATGATTCTTCATCAAAGAAGAATTCTCCTCAGCCATAACATTATCCCATTATGGTATTCGTGAACCATCAAAAAAACTTTTGAGGATTAGCAAAGACTACATGACACAAAATACTGATACCTTAAATTTGGGAATGAGTGCAATGAGTGTCTATGGGATCAACTTCAAGAGGACAAGCATCCTTAACAACTATTCGAGCCCATAATTGTCTACTAGGTGCAGGCAAAGTAAGATAATATGGAGTAATGTTAATAACTAGATCAATACCATTTTTGGGAACAATAGCATCAGGATCATCATCATCATCATCATCATCATCAAGGTAGGACATCCTCAAAAGATGAATGTGGAAAAAGAGGAGAGGCTTATGATGGAGAATCCTTCTAAATAAAGGATTCATCAAACTGACATTGAACAAAGAAAATATACCTCTTGAATGACACAATCAAAAAATAGATAACCCTTCACATCCTCCCAATAGCCTACAAGAATGAAGCACTCAATTTTCTTTTACATTGCTTTGCATCAATTATTAGGAATGAATGTTCATGCATCACTACCAAATAATCTAAAAAATGATACTCTGGGCTTGACATAGACCAAGCCTCCTCAGGAGTCTTATTTAGTACTTCCTTGTGAGCCATATGATTCTAAATATAGTTGGCACAATTGACAACCTTTGCCCAAAATGCTAGAGTCATGGACCTAAACTAAAGCATGCAATTGGCCATTTCCCATAAGGTTCTATTCTTCTGCTCGACCACACCATTTCACTAAGGAGTGTATGACATTGTATGTTGATGAAGAGTGCCACAAGTATGAAAACATTCCTTGAATAATGATTGACATACTCCCCCACATTATCTGTGCAGATGTAGTGGAGGGAATAGCCTAACTTCTTCTTGAGAAATGAAAGAAAGATAATGAAATGGAAAAGGACCTCATTCTTGTACTTCAAAAAGTACACCCATGTGCACCTAGAGAAGTCACCAATGAAGGTGAGCACATACTTGGCCCTTGAAAATGATGGAGTTGGAAATGACATGGGGTCACTATGCACCAACTCAAGGGTAGTTGAAGCTTGTGTGGCCACACCCTTAGGAAAGGGATCTCGATGATGCTTGCCAAGAACACAACCTAAACCAACTCCATTTGAACAAGAGATATAAGGTAGACCAATTACCAAGTTTTGGATGCTCATCTGTTGAAGATATTTGTAATCTAGGTGCCCAAACCTTTCATGCCAAAGCTTGCTTATAGAATCCAAATGAGCAATAAAGGATGATCTTGATGAATAATCAAATCCATTGAACCTATACAAGTGGGTTGGATGATCAAATGTGCTTGTAGAAATGACCTTTTCAAGATTTTGCATCTCTTTATTAGTCACATTAGTAGGAGAAAACTCAACGATTTTTTCATCACCATGATTGTAAATTTGATAGATGGAAAGAATATTTTATGAAATATTAGGTACAAAAAGAACATCATCAATGCTATCGGCATGCATATGAACAGAGCCTATCGCTAGAACTAGAATATGTGATGAGTTATGAGTGGTAATATGTGAAGTAGGACTATCAAAAATATAATCAAGAAGATCAACAGAATGAGTCATGTGATGTGAAGCACTAGAATAAAAAATCCAATTGGAAATTTTAGATAATGAAGCCTTAGTAGAGAAGGCTTGTCCTTTTCCTAAGGAAGGTGAATTAGGCACTACAATGTTGTATCGTTTCATAGCTTCTTCTAATGCTACTAGCCTCTGAGAGTATGGTGTGTCATTATGCTTGAGTTTCCCACAAAAGAAATAATTCTCCTGTTTCTTCTTATAACTAGAAGATGCCACTGCCAAGTTAGGAGGAGGAGAAGGAGAAGGAGAAGGAGGTTTAGGCTTCTGATCATTATTCACCTTAGGCTTATTGGGAGGCCTAGAGGGAGGCTTACCTCCTAAAGATGAATATGTTTGTGGCTATTTCTTATAATTACCCTTGCCCTTAGGATATTGATCCATCAATGCATGACTCTTAGGAAGAGAATCCATCTGAATTAAGTTGGCTTTCCCCTAGTTAATCTATCACAAAAATCCTCAAATGAGGCATCTTATAATCTTCTCCCATAGAATCCATAGTAGAATAGAAGGTAGAGGCAAACACTTGGAAATGACCTCTAAGCTTAGATAGGATCAAGAAAATAAACTCTTAAGATTCTTTGGCATGACCACAACCTTTCAACTGAGACATAACTGACTTGAATTGTTCAAGGAAATCCTGAATAGAGGGAAATGCATTAGGGGAAAGAGAAGTGAGATCAACTTCAAGCTACAAGATTTTGAATTGGTTGACTTTACCATACAACCTTGCAAGCTTATGCCATACTTCTTTTGGTGTTGTACACTCAACAATGTGAAACAAAAAATTATCTGACACATGAAGACTGGGATGAGCCCCTTTGCCTCATCCATATTGTTTATGTGAACAAACTGCTCAAATGCCTTGGTGAACTTGGGTTTGTTTGCTTACAATAGCTATGAGAGTCATCGAGATTGCAACAATTGCGACATTTTGAGTTTCAATGTGTGATAGTTGTGTGGTGTGAACAATTTAATTGTAGAGTCCAACATGTTGTACAAGAGTACACAAAGGATAATATGCAAGACAACTGTCGGTCTATGGTGATCTTTTGCATTGATGAGCTAATAAAGAGGCTTGGAGAAGGCACACCAAGAAGATGCCTTTAAAATCTCGAGGCAAATCTGTCCTCTGAGCCCACTTGATAAATTATCCACCCAAGTGAACAAAAATGCCATAAATGCCACATGATAAAATAAGGGAGCTCCCACTCTACACACGTGATTTACACCAATAGCATGAAGATGTTGACGCAGCCAATGTGGGGTAGTAGCTAAAACGTATATCTTACCAAGGGGGACACTTGGTTTTTTTTTTTTTAACTGTTCCAAACTTCCCTTTTATATTTTACGTTTTAGTTTACGATTTAGCCAATACCGTAGCTAACATCTAGCTGGCTCGACAACTTTGAATGACCAACTACTAGAATTAATAACCGTGCTCAATATTACGGCAGGAATGGTACGAGATCAATGACAAGGAGATCATATTGCTATGTGACTGTGAGATCACTGTATGGACATATCAGATGTTGGGAAGCTAGATCAAGACAAGAAGTCCTAATCCAAGGCTAGCTCTCCACCGACAAAAAATGAAATGAAATGACTCACAGATTAGAAAAGATTTCAAAGCAACTAAAAATTCAAGATCTGTTGCTAGCAATCAACCATTGACATGGAACAGCTAGTTGGCAAAACAAAGAGACACTATAACCGTGGCATTAAAATATTTTCCATTACGACTACTGTCGAAGTCATAAAAAGATTGTGTAAAGCAATCAATATGGTCCCCGCTCCATCAAGAAATCGTGGCGTACGCTGCCAGTAGTGGGTGAAAGTAATGCCGATCGACAACATAGCAAAAGAAAAAACTAACAGAGAAGATTGGCTACAACCAGTCCAATGTTTTGACCAAATTTAGAGGCCTTTATAGCGCCGACCAGGAGTGTCCAATAGCTAGACAGATATAAGAGATAAAATATATTTTCTATTGCAGCGCTAAAAATATGCTGTTCATACCATCTGAAGATTGTGATCCACTGCAGCAAAACAAAGTCACCATCATCAATCACAGGCCAGAATGTTCTTCTCGGCATGATCTGAAACGCTACTGTGCATTTCGGTACGGAGAATTCGAACAGAGAACTTCTGTCCAAGTCAATTAAAGCCAAACACAAGCTTCTTTGTTTTGATCAAAAGGAGAACCCGCGACATCAGCAGGTCATCTATCAAATGGTGGAGTGATGGATTTGGGTGCTTGGATGACATTCAAACAGAGAAAATGAGCTTCTGACAAATAAGAGGCTGGTTATCAAGCTGCGCGAGCTTGAGCCAAATGACAATGCCTAGTCACATGAGTCAGTCGTATTGCTGATACATAAGGATAGACATCTTAATTAAAGACGCTTGGAAGATAAAAGCATCAGCCACTAAAAAGCTATTGTAGATAGATACAAGAAAGCATCAACGCAATGAACTATATGTCACAAAAAGGCAATAAAGTGGACCGACTAGTGGTTCAGACGACTTGCAATTAAGGTGATAACCATGCCAGCTAATAGATTGATGTGCGCAAGTATGGTGACTAAGGCAGCTTTGACAATCATGCAAATCATTGCCAAAAACTACTCTCATTGCACATCGGCTTATAGCTTGTAAAGCACCTTGCAAATATAAATGCAGGATGACAAAAGTAGCAAAGAAGCAAGAGATCACGCTTTAAGCACTTTTTTTTTTGGGCAAAATATGCCGATCAACAATCTTTAGATGCCAGCCAAATAGATATTTTATAGGAAGATTCTCATGAATATCTAAAAGCTTGAGACAAGACGACCTTCAAAAACATAGAATGAAAGATTCACAACCAAGAGAGCTTGATCACAAACTACAGACAGTCTACGCTGGTAAACTTCATAAAAGAAACAAGGGACCTCAAAAAAGAATAATGAAAACACTCAAACACAAGAAGGAAATGTGAGACTGTGAGACTGTTAGGATAAACTATCCTATACTCAGGACTCATTCTCCAGACATCCACCAAAAAAGAGATGTTATCAACACTAGAAATGTATTGATTGAGGCAAGAATAAACATATAGAGGCTCTGCTTAAATAGACAAGAGCTGGTGGAAAGAAAGGATAAGGTTTCAAGCTAGAGGAAGGATAGAACTCTACAATATCCTCTAAGATATGATAGAGTCCAAATTGGACTCAAAGATATCTATCTACCTCATTAATGAGATTGACCCATTAAAACTTAGATAAGTAGTAAACTAGTGAAAACATTAATACTCCAACAATCTCTTCTCTATGAACACAAATATTAAGCATCTCATGCAATGACTCATCCTCGAATGAGAAGCTAGCTAGTATTGATTGATATCCTCCTATTTTTGTCCCATCCAACCTCTGATCATATCTTCTTTATATTGTATTCATATGATGTCTTATTTATTTATTTGATAAACAAATGAATTTGAATTTGAATTTATCTTTTCCATAACATAAATAATTTGGTGAACATAAACATTGGGCATAGAAGAATAAATGAAGCCCATAAAACTTACATTTGATCCGTATTTTAACTAATCCAAAGGACAAAATCCTGAATTAGAATCCAAGATGAATAATACAAACATTCAAAAAAAACATCACAATAGGTTCTTCAAACACAATAATTCCCTCTAAAACCCTCAAATTGCATACAAAACTAAAAATGCAATAATTCTTATAATTTTGAACCACCAAAAAAGCATATATGTTGCACCCTAAAGCTCTACATTAAATAAAAACTCCTTCAATCCAAAACATGCATCAAATTAGGGCTCTAGGTTGGCTGAAATATTTTAGTTTGGAGCATTGTAAAATCAAAACACGTGGATTTAAACTCAAATAGACTCCCAGAAAAAGAAACACAAATCTGAATCTGTCAAAATCGTAAGGTCCCATTTGTTTGCAGAATTGGAATTTGATTCAAAACCTGATTATCTCAAAATCAGGTTTTGAAATTCCAATTTTGTGTATTCGGAAGATAGTTTGGACCGTTTGGTAGATCCAAAAGATGGCTGAGACAATCCATCTTTTGTGTTTGGTTGCCATTTTCAAAATTGAAAATTAGAACTAGAAGCCAATCATCTCCGTTCTTTTCATAGACATGGAAGCCTGTAAGAGAGACATTGTTGCCGGTGATTTCCTTGTACTTGTCAAGGGTGATCTCTTTGTAGAGGTTGTTCCACCAAGTGGCTGGGTATCCTTCGAAGGGCTCCGTGAGGCCAGCTTTATCCTTCCACAGGGCAACGTGACTACCCTTGCGAAACCCTAGCGCACTCTTGAGGGTGCTCGCTATTAGCTTCGACTTCCGCTCTTCCTGCCAGCCTTTGAATCTTTGCTTCAAGAATGAAGCTTTATCCATTGCCGTGTGAAGTTGCCTCCTCAATACCCACATTGCAGATTCTTTCAGATCGATGAAACCAAACCTAGAACATTGTTTGCTATGTCTACAAACCCTGCCAGTAAAATGTCTATCGCATACCCGTGCATATAGCTAGGGTTAGAAGTATGATTTGGGAAGGTTCCATGTTACAGTAGCAGCACAGACGCTTCCATTTCCAAGTCAAACTAGATTTTTGATAGTAACGTTCTGCAAGAAGATTCACGGACCCGACAACATAATTAAATGGGGTTCACAAAACCTCAAAACCAGAATATGATTTTGAATTCCACCTATTGGGTGGGAAGATGGTGCCACCCATTTTAGGGCCAAAACCTAATTTTGAACCCGAAACCTTGAATTGCATTTTACTGTCCCAAACGGTGGATTTGTTGAAAATCAGGAAGTCCCGCCGCCAATTCTACCCCAATTCTAGCAAACAAACAGGGCCTAAAGTAAAAAAGTGCTTTCAAAAAGATGTTTAATGTTTTTGAGTCTCCAATCCAAGTAAGGGAAAATATCCAATTTATTTTTCAATATGATTATTTTGCACATAAATGCCCTCAATAGCCAGTAATGAATCCCAAGCTTTTTGTATGGTATAAAAGATGTAGTTGTGAAGTAGTGGTCAAAGTAATTTGCAACATTTATTTCATATGCAATAGACTTCTATGCATTTAGTTAGTACCATGATTTATTTAGAATGGCTAGAGATGGAAAATATTTGATCATATATAGGTAATCGTGAATATTAGATGATTCCTCAGATTCTTTTAGTAGTTTTTTTCCCATTATAGAGGTACTTGTCATTCCTCATCACAAAAGAAATTCTTGAAAGATAATTTGAGTATTTTCTCTACATTGCAAGTACTTCAATCTATATAGAAAACTATTTGGAGAGGATTTTCAAGTATGCTCATTACCACTCATGGACTTGATTCAAAAATACTTTTATTATCTATTCTTCATTGAGAGGCATAAGAATATTTGTGCTCTAATACAAAATGATAAATATATTCAAATCATTGCATCACAAAAATGAAAATTCTAAATATTATTAAGGAAAACAAATAATTTTACATTGCTTGATAACTGACTTTATAAAGTCTTATTTCTATTATAAAACTACCAAAACTTCCTAATAAGAAAGTAACTTAATGACAACTAACTTTTATTTATTAATCTAAGTTCTAAAAAGCTAACCTACACTAATGTAATATGCCACCACAATTTATTGAAGTATACCATTCTATAAATTTTAATTAATTAAGCATAATTTAGAGATTTTCTTACCAACCTATAAGTTATAGTTTACATACATCGAAAATGTTGTAAGAAATGAAGTATTATTTTAAAGGCTTCATTTTTTTCTTAAGAGAAAAATTAAATACTAGAAGGTACAAAGAAATTTTGAGTTGGTGATTTTAAAAATAAGATCCAAATATACATGTAAATATCAAGGTATGTTACCAAAAATCATCTCTATTATTTGATGGCACAACATACTTATATTTAAATAAAGGGCTTGTTTTACCTTTCATTCTCAAGTTGAAAGCCTTTCTAATCTAACTACCCACTTTTTAAAAAAATAGTACAAATATATGTTCAATTAATTTATATTGCCTTTGACATAATTGTTGTGCATGTTTCTAACCATCACACAGACTCTTTGTATGTTTAATTATAAGCTACAAAACACATACACGTGTACATAGAAATACAATTACATGATCCTAAATGTAAAAACCTAGCCTATACATATAGACATAGAAACATTCAATTTGTAAATAAAAAATCACCATATAAACTTTACCATGATTAATACTAAAACTAAATAGTTTATCTTAATGATAAGTTTTAATAAAATAATAGAAATTATAGCATACATGAATATATATATATATATATATATATATATATATATATATATATATATATATATATATATATATATATATATATATATATATATATATATATATATATATATATATATATATATATATAATAGATTTAGAACTTCTCGTATAATGACATATACCAATCCTAGGTTCCTCAAATCGTTAAAAAAATACCAAGCTCTTCAATCAAATATTTAACCTCAAATAAAGGAATTTTTTCTTTATTTTAATTAAATTTATAACCTCTTCCTAACTAGCTCTCTATTTATTTTCAGCATGTTTCATTTCTCCCCTTACATAGCTCACACTCATTATTAAAAAACTTCACATCTCTTTGAGAATTATGATCTAATCTTAAACTCGACTTTCTTCGATATCTTTTCATCCTTCTAATTTATTTTTCTAAATTGTGATCCTTTGGTACCTACTTTCTCTTCATTTTTATGTCTTAATTAATGATTGCTATGTTATAATTTTTTCAAATAAATATTCTTTTGGTTCCTCCCTTCTCTATCTAATTTATACTCCAATCGACCTCCCCAAAATAGTAGAGTGAATAATGTCTTTTATTTAGTCAAGGTGTTGAACCCTTTAATTATGTAATGAGGGACACATTGACATGTTAAATTAGGTCTTAAGTGTCATTTCTTGAACTTAGTTATAATGGGGTCATATAATCCTCATTTACTTTTAATTTCCTAGACATTTAATATTTGCATTGGACATTTAATATTTGTGTCATATTTGTTGATCTTTCTAAACACATCATCTTTATAAGAAAAGTATCTTATTGAGGCCACTTTCAATTTACTATGATTTTAGTATTTACATTACACATTTATGATAAATTATGAGGTTAGTTGTTGTTATCAAATTATACATTACCTTTATAAGAAAGACATCTCATTGTATATTTTAATCAATCATTTCGTGTATGTATCCCTCTTCTAGCTCTTATGATCATGGTTGCACTGAGCATTTCCAAGTCAGTAATCCTTTAATCCTTGTATACTCCCCTCCGTATAACTATTGCAATGGAGGGAGGCTTCATAAGCAGGAGGTCTATTACAGAGCTGAGTTGATCCTTAGAGAATCCCATTTGTCTCCACTTGTGAAAGGTCACTACTTGATGATGCCTCAATGAGTGTGTCGATCTATGGATAGGAGCCAAAGGCATCTAGAGAAGCTTTGGACCTTAATAGATGCAAGCACGCCAAATTTCTACAACACAGTATGCCCATGCAATTTTAAAGACTAACATACCAAAGAGGATTTGATTTCTCAAATAGTCTCAAAGTTGCTTAGCAAGTTGCAAGTCAAAATTATATATACTTTTAAATCAAATTAAAAATAGATTTATTTATTTTTATTTTTTTTGCATACAAGAGATAATACATCATAAATAATAATTTCAAAAACCCTTTTGAATGCAACAATTAACAAATTGTTAAGAGATTTCAACCAACTTGTCGAGTACTTAAATATACACCAAGTAACATATAGGCCATATAAGATACTTTGAATCATATTTGACATAAAGAATAATACAAGAGCCATCAATAAGGCTATCATAAATGATGCATAAGTTTTATAATAAAACACTAGTTCATTACATTGAAATAAAAGATGTATCAAATGAAGACCATCTTGACAAAAATGCCAAACACCTATTTCAGATAAATACATAGAGGTGAGAATGTTGTCAGAGTGCATTTCCACCCTACCACAAAGAAATTATGCTTCCCTAGAATCTTTCATGACACGAAAGATACCCAACCCTTATTGAGGAAGTCTAACAAGGTAAAAATGACAAAAGTAATGGAATTGGTACAATTTTATGCATCTACTCTCAAACTTCAATGCAATAATATCATTTCATAAAATTATATTCTCTCAATCAATGAGTATCCCAAGAGGAAAGCATATCATGAATTCATCGAGCATAAGACATATGGTGTACACAGATGAATATTAAAATAATATAAGAAATAATTATTGATATTAGATGCTATTTCATTACTTTATTTCTATCTCAGTTATATTATTCCAACAAGGTAAATATAACCTAGAATTATCACAATCACAAACAATACAACAAAATGCATTCATGCACCGATTCTTCGAGAAGCACATCATAATTAGAATCTTTGCAAAATTAATTTTAAACCTCTCACTCATATAATCTTTTAAAGTCTCACCAATGCTCTTATTGTAATACCATGTTTACACACAATCATAAAATGCGTCATCCTTGCAATTGTCTACATAATAAATTAAAGCACATAAGAACACAAAATTGTAATATTCTATACAATCTTACACGTCCATAAGGATTCTAAAAGAACATTCATAACTTCAATCACAAAATATCAAGAAATAAACTTCAGTGGGTGTTAGTGATATCTTAAACCCTACTCATTTCATTTAGTATTATATCGAGAATATTCCTCAACGAAATTACATAAAAAAAATCAACAAAAAGTATAGAGCCTATAATATATAAATATAAAATTAGAAATACATATTTTATGAGAAAAGGAAAAGAACCAGAATATCCCTGATAAATCATTTAAAACCTAACTGTATCATGACGATCAAACACTAAACTAACTTAGAAACCGTAATTTCCACTATATACAACAAAAATTATAGGGCTTATATCCTTAATTTGATCGATTTTAAACACCCTTACAATGCCATTGAAATGACAAATGTGCAATTAACAACCAAATTTCAAAATTATTGGTAGTGCCCACGAACCCTGCCATACTATCTCTATCGGTGAAATGTGAGCCAGTACTATCAGTCTTCAGAAAAAAACTCCTGTGTCATATGGAGGAGAAAAACTGTGTGCAACTTAATAAACAAAATCGCAAAATCCTACAAATGCCATTTATCTATGAACAAAATTGGGAACAAAAACATTCAGTCTTCCATCTGAGTTGGCGAGGATTCAAGGACATCATCCCTTTCCACGAAGTTCTGAGGTACACCGAACTCATTTTCTACCGCACCACCCAAGTACACTATTGTATTCAATACTGAAACCTCGGTGATGCAAACAATAGGAACACGAGAAGGATTTTCATGTTCGAACAATAGCATAAACAGAGCAGAGACCTTTGCTCGAATCTGATTCAACAGTGGATCCCCAAAAATTTTCTATGCATGTACAAAGCTTTCCTTATGAACTGGAAATCCCTTGTTTTGAAATGACATGTTTAATATTATCATAAACTAAGACCTAAATTGGGTCAGAGAGCAACAAATTCCTAGAGAAAAGACATCCGACCAACCCACCACCATACCATAACTCATACTTTTGAACTACAGCAAGAAAACCTTGTTTGTCACAAGTATCGACCAATTTATCCGAATTTGATAGTGATTGAACAAAATCTAGCGAATTGGACAAGAACACAAAATGTATCTGGTGAGGAAATAAGATACGCCTAGCCATGAGAGATAGAATCTCCTCTCTAATGATACAATGAACATACCTTTTGCAAATGTCGCAGTTATAATTGAAAATAGAACCCAATTCAATGTCGTTGACCTGGTCTATGAATGATGTATCCCCCAAATTTGGGTTAAGCCAAATGCGCATGTTCAAAGCTCGATACTCCACTTGACGCCGACCACAAATCTGACAACCCTCACACTCCTTATTAACAAATTGCACAATAGCCAACGAAGAAAAAGACATGATGTATATACCCCCAAGTAATTTCAAGAAGTAATGACAACTCTCCACGCTACTAAAAGGACAAAGAAAAAACACAAATGCAGAAAATCCTTGAAACGTCAAAGAAAATATGCAACTGCCCATACGATTGGACTTCCCAATATGTTGGCGTACTCTATACAGCCGACTAAAACATTCTGATTAGACAGTTATCGACCATTTATTAATTAAATAAAAAATAAAAAACAGTTGTATTACTATTTTCTATTTAAATAATAAATTAAAAACATAGTCTTATCGGGTAGGTTTGTCGGCTGTATAGCCATTTCGATATGTGTTACATGTGTGATCCAAAAATAAATCTCAAATCCAGTGGCACTGACATAAGTGAATCAAGTGTTTGAAAACTTTTGCTTAGTTGTAATTATTACTATATGTCATTGAAGGAATGACAAGTCATAAAACTCACACCATTGGATAGTGTGTTGTAAAATTTAATGCCAAAACAATGCATTGCATATGTGGTATACCAACTCACACAAAAATATGACTCGATAGTCCTAGCCATTGAAATAATAACATAAATGGATGTAATATCCCACTTTATCTCTTGATTTTAATGGATTTTAGTTATGAGACTTTCAAATTTTGAACTGTAGTTAACTAGTAGAAGTATCGCTAAGTAATATGTATTTGAATTGAGGATACAATGCCCAGTTAACATCCATTATCATGGAATCAACTTCTATTGCATCTACACCCATATTTTTTAATTGATCTGCCAACATATTCCCTTCACAAAAGGTATGGGTGAGAATAAATGATTCATAGGAATTCATCATGCTCCACACTTGTTGGGGAATATATTTGATTTTCCATGTGGTTCATTTTATATTTCAACAAGCATTAATCATAATCAAGAAGTCTCCTTCAATATGAATTTTGGTAAACCCCATCTTCTTTTCAACAATCAGACCTTGAAGAAGCGTTATAGCTTCTACCACATTATTTGTACCTATTGGTAGTGACATAGATTTCACTGCTACTAGATGACCCATTGAATCTCTAATACAAATTCCAACTCTATAGACACTCGGGTTCCCTCTTAATGTGCCATCTACATTGAGTTTAACAAACTATGGATCAGGAGGATGTCACTTAATATTAACTCTGTCCTTTTGTGATTTCCTTGGAAAAAGATGGTTGCCATTAAAAGGTAATGAAAAAAAACTTTGTTCCATCATGAGACAACTATCCAAATCAATGAAGGCTGAGGCTGTGGATTTCTTTCTAAGGACAGACATATTGACCACTACACAAATTGATTTAACATTTAATTGTTGGACACTCTCAATAATTAAGAAATCTTTTGTGAAAATTCATTTATTTCACTCCCACCATATGCTCCACACAATCATGGAAGGAACAATTCTTCAAATGCATGGAAAGAAAGAATTTTTAAAAAATAGAGGCCATGCTTGTACCCACTCCCATAATCCCTTTGGCATGGGTCAATAGAAGTTTAGTTTTTTCATGATGAATTGCCAACATTGAACCGCAAATTTGCATTGCATAAAAATGTGATGATCTCCCAATTCATATTCATTTCCACAAAAAATATAGTGAAATGGTGGAGCAATATGTAGCTTTACTAACCTATCACTTGTCGACATCCTATTTTGAAGAGAAATCCATAAGAAGATTCCATCTTTGGGAGGTACAACATTGTTCCAATAGAAGGAAAATGCACATTGTGAAATAGGATGGTTTACTCTATTACTGATTGCATTGCAACCTTGTTTAATTGTGTAGAACCTAGATTTGGAAGCAACCCAAAAAGTT
Organism: Chamaecyparis obtusa; assembly: GCA_027943335.1. Taxonomy (NCBI): domain Eukaryota; kingdom Viridiplantae; phylum Streptophyta; class Pinopsida; order Cupressales; family Cupressaceae; genus Chamaecyparis; species Chamaecyparis obtusa. The sequence continues at coordinate 169,259 of BSBK01009767.1, forward strand.
TCATCTGGTTATCCTGAAATGAAGACAACTCTATGTTGTAGAATTTCTTTAAAGATAAATTTTTGATTGTTTTGAATCTTCATAAGAGACACATCCTTCCAAACACCTCTTCCCAAAATACAATCAATTGAATCAATATAATCAACCAGTCTCAAACCTCATCTTTGAGATAGTATAGGAATGACAGATCTAAGTTCTTCTACCTCTCTTAGTGGACCATGTTCATCCCAAAATAAAATATTGTGACCATCATGCTCTTTCCAAGATAAGTAGTATGTAACAACTTGTTGTGAAGAAATCATAAAGTTCCACATTGTTGAATTGAGTGAAAGATCAGTTATCATGAAAAATATATTTGGATTTTGTTATTCTAAGTATTTGGTCTACATTGTTTGACACCATATTGTGTTTGGTTTGTTATACATATTCCAAACAAGTTTTCCTCCAAACACTTTATTTTTATTGTTAAGTTGGTGTAGGCCTACTCCTACACACTTCCTATCTTCTACCATGTTATCTAGTGAGATAAGTGGAATATTTTTTTGTCCGATCATGTTTCCTTTCCAAAGGAAGTGTCTGATTAGTTTCTAAATTTTCTAAATAATAGAATTAGGGTCTTTAAGGATTGCAATGTAATAATTGGGGAAAATAGCAAGTACAATTTTAATAAGAAGGATTCTTCCTAATGAAGACAACCACCAGACCTTCCAGGCTTCAATTATTACTTCAATTCTCTCAACGAAAATGTCCCAATAAGAGGAATTATTTATTCCCATAAAGAAAGGAATACCAAGATACTTTCCTAGAAGTTCCTCCAATTAAAAGTTGAGAGTTTATAAAATCATTTTCTTAACTATCACTTTAGTATATTAAAAATGTAGATTTTTTATCCCTGATCATTAATCTATTGTCCTGAAATAGCTATGTAAGTCTGTAACACCATCTTAATTTTCTGAGAAACTAGAATAGAGGATTTACCAAATAAAAGAGTATCATCAACAAATAGGTTGTGAGTGACTGATAAATGAGTGTTCGTTATTTGAATACCCTACCAATGACCAAAAAGGCTTCTTTTCTTAATGTTTCTACTGAGAGATTCAACCATAATAATAAAAAGAAAAGGAGAATGTGTGTCCCCTTGTCTAACCCCTTTCATAGCATTAAAGAATCCTGAAGGAGAAACATTTATGATGACTGAGAAATTTTCCCTTGAATGGCATGACATGACCCACTTACACCATTTTTTTGAAAAAGAAAACCACTTAAGAACCTTATGGAGGAAATCCCACTTAACTCTGTCGTAAGCTTTCATCATATCTAACTTGACAATAAATCCTAATAATTTATGTTCATGAATAGAATGAAGGACCTCATGAGCTTTTAGAGCTCCCTCACAGTTTCCCTTCCTCGCACAAAACTGCCCTGTTCTAGGGAAATGGTATTTGAAATAAGATATTGGAGTCTCAAATAAATTGCTTTGGTAATGATTTTCTAAAAGGTATTTGAAAGAGAAATTGGTCTTAAATTAGAAAATGTTTTAGGATTTTTATATTTTCCAAGAGTAGAAATGTTAGTAACATTGAATGTTTTGAGTACTAACCCAATTCTTTGAAATTCTTCCACTACTTGAAAAAAATCCCACACAATAAAATTCTAGCATTTTTGGAAAAATGAAGTTGTGAACCCATCATACCCAAGTGATTTATCTGGAGCCATGGAGAAGACCACCTTGTGAATTTCATCCAAAGTAAAAGGCCTCATTAGATTAAATTTATCACGTTGACTAATGAGGGGTGGGATTGTAGCTAACTATTCTTGTTATTACTGAGAGGGTTGATTACTAAGAATTGGTTGAGGATCCAAAAGGGTTTTGAATAACCAAATACCCTATTTTGGATATCTAAAGCCTTAGTGTAAACATCTCTAGAAGTTGCATGTTTAATGGAGAAGATAGTATTAGCCTCCCTTTTCATCTTAGCTGCAGCATGAACAATCTTCATATTACGCTCCCCCTCTTTAAGCCATAATTCTCTTGATTTCTACCTCTAGTAAACTACCTCCCTCCTGCATAACTCCGACCATGTTAAATCTTGTAAAGTTTTTTGTTGATAGAAGGTTGTAGCATCAAGGCCATGTGCAATAATTTTCTCATGAAGTTTAGTAAGCTCCTTAGATACAAGATCTTTTTCCTCAAATATATTCTTAAAGGTTTGCTTGGTCCAAAATTCACTTTTTTCTTTAATAAACTATATTTTAAAAAAAAATTGGAATATTTGTGTCCCTCTCTCAAATGGTGCATTTAACCAGCAATGAAATATGAGAGAGAGGACATTTTGATCTCGGAACCACATGATTTCAAACTTAAAAGGCATTTTTCTATTCATTGGTTGGATGGATTGTTGAATATGTAATGAGACACCATAGCACAGTCAAAACATAATAATGATTGAATATCTGACTGTAAATTGAAATCATCAATAAAACAAGGATTGACAAAAGATATATGTCCAACCTTTCAACAATTTGCAGAAAATCCTTCATTCTGTTCATCCAAGTAAATTGTCCTTTGACAGGATAAACATCTTTTAGAGCATTATCATGAATGAAGAAATTGAAGTCTTCAATAACTTTGGAAGGAGGTATAATACCATCTTTTTTCTCGTGTAAGTCTGCAATAGCATTAAATTCTCCTCCTAAAATAATCTTTGGGTTATCTACATTTATAATAAAGGTTGTGATACTATCCCGCACCTATTATTTTGCAAGGGTAGGTGTAGGTCCATGCACATTTAAGAGAAAAACCTCTAGATCAAAGCTTGTAACCTTGAAGACTTTCTACTTTGGTTAATATCTATGTAATTCAACATTCACAATTTTTGGATTTCATAAAGTGATGAGACCTCCCAAAGCCCCTAATGTTGGAGTATGCGACAATTTCCATTTAGGCCATTTTCCAATGGTAGAGTCAAAAGTTTGTTGTGACAGTTGAGACTCCTATATCATGATAATATACATGGTAGAAGTACCAAATTGATTCTTGGTCCAGGTCCTTTTATTAGAGGCATTCATGTCTCTGGCATTCCATGAGAGGATCTTCATGACCCCCAAGAAGAGAAGCACGTTCTTCTCAATCTTTCTGAGATTGAATATTTCCCATCCAATGAAGATTGAATCCCCAGATCAAATTCTTCTTTTATCTTGGAAAATTTTGTTTTCCTACCCTTCTTCTTAGGTGGTGGTTTTGAGGGGGCATGTGATGAGACCGTTTGAAAAATGGAAAAGGTCTTAGAGAAGTCAAAAGTTTTTCATTAACCTCTTCCTTATAAAAATCATTTTTGACATCATCTTGGTAACCAAAATCTTGATCTGGGTATATAGAGTCATCGCCCATCTTGGAATTTTTAGCCTCAAATTCAATGTACATATCCATCAAAGGAGTGTTATCAGTAATATCCTCAAATTGCACTGCTTCTAGTTCACCTAGTGCTTCTATTGAGACTATGTTTAGATGTAAGTCATCTTCATGAAAAGAGGGTACTATATTAGAATCACCAATGATTTTGGTCACATTATCTAAGAGAGAAACTTCATCTACAATCTCATCAATAAGATTAGATCTCACTGATCAAAGCAGTTGATCTAGAAAATGCTCTAGTAAATGTAGAGGAACTTTAGAGGGCTTAACTTGAGGTAACTAATCATTGTCTGAATGTAGTAACAAAGGTACTGTTGAATAATTCTTAGGAAATTGGATTAAAATCCCCCCTAGATCTAAACTCTTAATTTGTATGCACCCAAGAAAATAGCTAATAAGTACAAGGGCTTCTTCAATAAACAAATGTGTTGCATTATTGTATTGATTTTATTGAAATCTATGGAATCATCCCTTGAGAAATAATTTGCAATAAGACCCCAAAATAAACCTCCACTACAACATTTGGGGTCAAATTTTGATGGCAGTACCATTTGTGTTTTTTTTTTTTCCAGTGCGCCCAATAGTGTCATAATAGCAACAATGCCATCATAATTTCGACACCCACGTGATTATAAAAAGAAAGAAAAAGAAATGCTCATTTGTAATTTTTGTGAGCTGCGAAGAGGGCTTGATGATTTGGAAGTGCGAAGAGGGCTTGCGTATGGCACCCATGACTTGTTGAGGTAGGCATTCGAGCTTTGTCTTCTCATTAACTCAATTTCATTTTGATGGAATTTTTTGATTTAATGGCATAATATGAATGTTAATACTAGCATTGTTTACATATTTTCATTTGGAATGTTCGATGAATCGCGAGCTTTGAGAGCTAGGACATCGTTGCTATTACCTTTAATGCATTGTGTGAAGTGTTTGATCTCTATTTATTTGTTTTGTTGTTGATATTCACTATGTGGTACTCCCCATTTATGATCATTTCATGGGGAATTGTTTTGATGGCTCGCGGGCTGCAAGCTAGGGCATCATATATTGTTTATGAGCTCACTATTGAATACTAGCATTGTTTACATATTTTCATTTGAAATGCTTGATGATCCACAAGGTTTGAGAGCCAGGGCATCATTGCTATTACCTTTAAGGCATTGTGTGAAGTGTTTGATCTCTCTTTATTTGTTTTGCTATTGATATTCACTATGTGGTACTCCCCGTTTATGATCATTTCTTGAGGAAATATCTTGATGGCTCATGGACTTCAACCTAGGGTATCATACATTGTTCATGAGCTCACTGTTTAATACTGGCATTGTTTACATCTTTTCATTTGGAATGCTTGATGACCTATGAGCTTTGAGAGCTAGGGCATCATTTTTATTACCTTCAAGGCATTGTGTGAAGTGTTTGATCTCTCTTTATTTGTTTTGTTATTGATATTCACTATGCGATACTCCCTGTTTATGATCATTTCATGAGGAAATGTCTTGATGGCTCGTGGGATGCAAGCTAGGGCATCATACATTGTTCATGAGCTCACTGTTTAATACTAACATTATTTACATCTTTTCATTTTGAATTCTTGATGACCTACGAACTTTGAGAGCTAGTGCATTGTTTGATCTCTCTTTATGCTTGATGACCATGTGAAGTGTTTGATCTCTCTTTATTTGTTTTGATGTTGATATTCACTATGTGGTACTCCCCGTTTATGATCATTTCATGAAGAAATGTCTTGATGGCTTGCGGGTTGCAAACTAGGGCATCATACATTGTTTATGAGCTCATTGTTTGAGCACCTCATGTCCCTATTTGATTATATAGGGACTTGAGTAATAAAATAGGGATATCTTAATCTTTATGAGCTCAAATTCAAAATAGTAAGTGTATTATTTTATTAATGATGTCCCTATTTGATGTCTCTATTTTATTATTGATGTTGCTATTTGATCTAATAGCATCAATATAACAAGCAAAGCACCAACCAATAAAATAGGGACATGAAGTGCTCAAATAGTGAGCTCATAAATAATGCATGATGCCCTAGCTTGCAACCCGTGATCAATCAAGATATTTCCTCATGAAATGATCATAAACAGGGAGTATCATATAGTGAATATCAAGAGAAAAACAAATAAAGAGAGATCAAACACTTCACACAATATATGTTCTTTTATAAGAATTTATTAAGACTAAATATATTATTTTATTAAGATTTAATTAAGACAAAGTATTTTGGGTTAGTTTTATGTTATTTAATAAGATTTTGTTAAGACTAAATATATGATGTAAACTCATAATTATACTAGATATATATAATACAATGGTATGTAGTATAATCTATTCATTTGTGAGATGTGATTAATTCCAATTATATGATATTTTGGGATTTCATTGGTGAGTTTGTATATGAGGCATTTCTTAGATCCTTTGGACCTAACTCCATCTTTTCCTTCCTTGCAAGTTTTTGATCATACAAGAGCATACTAAATTGAACCCCGGGTCAACACTTCATTACTTCAGGAAATGTCTTGTACCTTCATTATTTATGTTCATCCACTTATGTATGTTTGCATTCATTCATATTCTTCTGAAAGTTGGCTATTAGCAACCATATATGACCATTCTTGATGTTTTTGGGTCATTTGATGAAAATATGTAAAAGTTTATATTTTTTATTTCAATTTTTAAAATCATAAAATGAATAAAATTTAAAGATAACAAATTAAGATAATCTTTTTCTTCACTTAAAAAAAAACATAAAGCTCATAAAGCATGGTAAAAACATAAAGCTCATAAAGCATGATAAAAGAGGGCCCTAACTATGGTAAAATGAGAAATTTGCCACTTTTCACTGCTCTTCTGTTGTGAAGCTCGAGCTTGATTTGGAAGCTTAGAGACTTTTGATCTTCATATTGCAACTGCTAAGGAACTATGTTATAAAATTTCAAGGCAAGAATTATGAAATATAGTTGTAGGTAGTTATCTCTTCTGTAATGATGGAGGAGTGAAAGGTAATGATCAATGAGGTTGCTGCTATTAGATCATACATTAATACACTTACTATTTTGAATTTGAGCTTGGGCATCATGCAATGTTATTGTTGTTATTGCATGCTTTCTATTTTTGTGCACCATATATTGTTTTATACACTATTTATTTCATTGAGACCGCAAGCTTGGCATTTGTAATGTATTTTCTATTATTGGATCGATGTCGCCATGTTGTTGAGGCTGTAGATGCATTGAATCACCATTTCCATTCTATTTTGATAGCAGTAATATAGCAAATAGAGCACCGTCCAATCAAATAGGGACATCAGTAAGACATTTAATGCATTAATACTTCGTCATGATGATAAAAATTTAATTGGCTCAAAGCACATAAAATGTGGGTAGCTTCATTACTTCATTAGATCTATACCTTTCTTAATTTCACTAGCATCATGCAGCTTTCTTACTTATCCTTTAAAATGCAGATTCAAATATACTCGATGCCATAGCATTAATGTATAGATGATGCAGATTTGTGTACCTCTTTGTTTTGATGTAGCTTACTCACTGCATGCAATGGGGCCTCCTTGGGGCTGCCAACCATGTTCAGATGTTATGATCTTTACTTGAAATCCATTATGTACTCCTCTCTTAATATGCTGATTTGATGCTTTTCCCCTCTGATTTGATGATGATGTGTGCCCCTTCCATTGGTTACTCATGCTTGTTCATGACTGCCTTGTGCTGATGGGCATGGTGTGTGATTGTTGTGGGGGAATCATTTGAAAATGATGTCACAACAATACTAGATGAAACAACAACATCTGGTGTTGCTATTGAACTGTTTGAATGATGTAGTCACAATAGTGACTCACCAGGTGTTCATGCAGACATAAATGCATCCATTTACTTTCTGCAACATTCTTCTGAGTGTACATGTCCTGTAGCATGGTTTTTCTTTCAGAAGTCTATGGCTTGACTATGCACATGCACAATTGTAGATGAGGATCACTAATAGGATATCATTCATTGCTTAGATATTTTTTTATCTAACCCCCATCTCTCTTTTATTTTCCAGTTTTGGATCACACAAGGGCACACTAGATTCATACTCGAGTCAAAGATTCATCACTTCAAGCAATGTCTGGCACCCTTATTATTTATGTTCATCCTCTTATGTATGCATGTACTCTTGTATTTTCTTCTGAAAGTTATTTTCCTTGTATAGTATATACAAGTTATTTTTTATATATATACATGTAATTTTTAGATGCAAAAAATTATTTTCCTTTACATGTATCTTTGCATGAAATGAACACAAATTAAACAATATCATCTAATAATGCAAACTAGGGTACTGAAGTCACTCATCTATTAATTAGTTCCCCAAACCATTTCTAAGGATTGAACATGAGTCTAAGTCCCCAAACCTATTGTTCTATATATGTGTCCTTGTTGCCTTTGTAATTTTGGTTCAAGCCTTATAGAATGCCCAAGCCTAGAGGCCAAGAAAAGTACCCAAGAGCACTTGAAAGAAAGATGAATGAAACCATTATCCTTATGTGGGTAAACCCATATAAGTGTTCTTCATTTGCATCATAACTCCTACTTGAGGATCCACAAGCATGCATTTATGTTCAAGACTTATTATTACCTTGGTCCTTTTGAATCTTAGGATGAATTATCAATTGGGAAAGGCAAACCAAAACCTTTCATAGACCAATAACAACTAAGGCATGTGGGTGCTCTTATGTTGTACAATTATACTCATAAAATATATGTATAGTTATAAAATTTCACGCCTTGAAATTTTATAACATAGTTCCTCTTCATCAAAATAGAATGGAAGTGGTGATTCAATGCATCTACCCAAATTCTATGTGCTTTGAGATAATGAAATTTTTATCATCATGATGAAGTAATAATGCATTAAATATCTTACTAATGTCCCTATTTGATTGGCTGGTGCTTTGTTTGTTATATTGCTGCTATCAAAATAGAATGGCAGTGGTGATTCAATGCATCTACAACCTCAACAACATGGTAGCATTGATCCAATTACAAAAAATACATTACAAATGCCAAGCTCACGGTCTCAATGAAATGAATAGTGTATAAAACAATATATGGTGCACAATAGTATCAAGCATGCAATGAAAGCAATAACATTGTATAATGCCTGAGCTCAAATTCAAAACAGTAAGTGTATTAATGTATGACCTAATAGCATGACCTCATTGATAATTATCTTTCACTCCATCATTATAGAAGAGATAAGTACCTACAACTATATTTCATGATTCCTTCTTTGAAATCATAGGTTAGTTTAAAATAGAGAAAGTACACAAACTTGCTAATTTAATCCTAAAACATCATATAACTAGAAATAATCACATCTCACAAATGTATAGATTATACTACATACCATTATATTATATATATCAAGTATAATTTTATGAGTTTACATCATATATTTAGTCTTAAAAAAATCTTATAAAATAACATAAAACTAACCCAAAATACTTTGTCTTAATAAAATCTCAATAAAACAATATATTTAGTCTTAACAAAATCTTATAAAACAAGATATATTATGTGAAGTGTTTGATCTCTCTTTATTTTTATTTTTTGTTGATATTCACTATATGGTACTCCCTGTTTATGATCATTTCATGAGGAAATGTCTTGATGGCTCACGGGCTGCAAGCTAGGGCATCATGCATTGTTTATGAGCTCATTGTTTGAGCACCTCATGTCCTTATTTGATTGGTCAGTGCTCAAACAGTGAGCTCATAAATAATCCATAATGCCCTAGCTTGCAGCCTGTGAGCTATCAAGACATTTCCTCATGAAATGATCATAAACAGGGAGTACCACATAGTGACTATCAACAACAAAACAAATAAAGAGAGATCAAACACTTCACACAATCCCTTGAAGGTAATAGCAATGATTCCCTAGCTCTCCAAGCTTGCAGGTCATCAAACATTCTAAATGAAAAGATGTAAACAATGCCAGTATTAAATAGTGAGCTCATGAATAATATATGATACCCTATCGTGTAGCCCGCAAGCCATCAAGATATTTCCTCATGAAATGATCATAAACGGGGAGTACCACATAGTGAATATCAACAACAAAACAAATAAAGAGAGATTAAACACTTCACAAAATATATGTTATTTTATAAGATTTTATTAAGACTAAGTATATTGTTATATTAAGATTTAATTAAGAAAAAGTATTTTGGGTTAGTTTTATGTTATTTTATAAGATTTTATTAAGACTAAATATATGATGTAAACTCAATATAATAAATAGAGCACCAACCAATCAAATAGGGACATGAGGTGCTCAAATAGTGAGCTCATAAAAAATGCATGATGCCCTAGCTTGTAGCCCGTGAGCCATCAAGATATTTCCTCATGAAATGATCATAAACAGGAAGTACCACATAGTGAATATCAACAACAAACCAAATAAAGAGAGATCAAACACTTCACACAATATATGTTGTTTTATAAGATTTTATTAAGACTAAATATATTGTTATATTAAGATTTTATTAAGAAAAAGTATTTTGGGTTAGTTTTATGTTGTTTTATAAGATTTTATTAAGACTAAATATATGATGTAAACTCAATATAACAAATAAAGCACCAACCAATCAAATAGGGACATGAGGTGCTCAAACAGTGAGCTCATAAAAAATGTATGATGAACTAGCTTGCAGCCCGCGAGCCATCAAGACATTTCCTCATGAATTATCATAAACGGGGAGTACCACATAGTGAATATCAACAACAAAACAAATAAAGAGAGATCAAACACTTCATACAATTCCTTGAAGGTAATAGAAATGATGCCCTAGCTCTCAAAGCTCGTGGGTCATCGAGCATTCCAAATGCAAAGATGTAAACAATGCTAGTATTAACATTGATATTGTGCCCTTAAATCAACAAATGTCATCAAAATGAAATTGAGCTACTGAGAAGATAAAGCTCAAATTCCTAGGTCAAGTCATGGCTGCAATATGAAGATCAAATACTAAGGAACTATGTTATAAAATTTCAAGGCATGAAATTTTATAACTATACAAATATAAAATTTCAAGGAATGAAATTTGACCTCTGATTTGACCTTGATATTGTCCCCTCCATTGCTTAAGCTTGATCATGGCTGCCTTGTGTTGATTGACATGGTGGGTTATCTTTGTGGATGTATCATTTGAAAATGATGCCATAACAACACTAGATGGAACAACAACATTTGGTGTTGTTGTTGCACTATTTGGATGATGTAGTCACAACAGTGATTCACCAGGTGTTCATAGAGACATAATTGTAGGGCTTCATTTGGATTCTAGCGCCTATACAGTGCACATGTTCCTAAGTGCATTTTCCTAAGTGCACATGTTCTGTAGCATAGTTCCCTTTAGAAGTGTATGGCTTAACTATGCACATGCATAATTGTAGATGAAGATCAATAATAGGGTGTCAGACATTGCTTAGATCCTTTGGATCTAATCCCATCCTTTCCTTCCTTGCAGTTTCTGGATCATACATGACCATACTAGATTGGACCCCAGGTCAAAAATTCATTACTTCAAGCAATATCTGGTACCTTCATTATAGAGTGAACTATGTTTTTCTTATTATATAACTATTATCTTATGTCAGGTATCCCACACAGTATCATGGATTGTCAGGTACAAGTCAATACACCCCATAGAGATTAATGCCTTTTACCATTTGTAAAATATCTCTCTCATTGCCACCTATCTCTCTCATTGCACAAAGTGAAGGTACTAGCGAATATGTATTTATAAGAATTTTCTTCCTCGAGTGAGGAAAATGTAGGAATAGAAGAAGAAAGTGAGACATTTAGTATGTCTAAAGAAATGAGATCGACTCGAGGTCAAAAGATCAGAAAGAAGTTCAATAAACGCATGAAATTTTTCCTTGCTCAAGGGGGGTTGTGTTCTTATGATGATGAGAGCAAAGGCGACTTCAAGGTTCCCTTTAGGTACAAATATCTATAGAAACAATGGGTCCCCGATGAACTTCCTTCAATAAAAATTGATTTTTGTATTAAAAAAGAGGATATATCGCATAACACTGTCTTCATTACATGGTTTGAGCCTATTTTCCATGGATGGCATAAAGGTCTCTTACAAAAAAGTTGTCGAATTGATGGAGTATGTCAGACCTTTTTATGATTACAGTAGTTGGGTGCAGTTTGTTAAATATAAAAAAAGTATGTCTAGGTATGCACTCGCGACAAATTATATACAACAAAAAGTAAATGAACAAAGTAAAATAGTAGCTATATATGTTGACGAAAGGCTAAAAGCATCAGGGAATATTGTAGGTTTTATAAATAGTACATGACCTGCGCCAACTAAGAAGCAACCCAATTGCATATTTGAGACATGCGAGGGAAATCGCGTATTTGTATGTGTGATCAAATCAATACGTGGAGGTGAGGAGCTTCTTATCAATTACAATTGGAATTGCATAGATACAAAAAACCCCATCACTATCATTGACAAGGTGGGTACACATTTTGATAATTGTCTATTATTCAATGTAACATAGAATACGAACACATGTGTTTTAACATGTCTGAATGTTTTTTTTTTGAAATACAGAGCTATAGTATAGATTAGGAGCCACACAATATGCACGTCGGTGATAGTTCTCATGGGACTTCTTCCTCCCAATAGGTAAAACTCATTGTTGTTATACAAAAGAACATACAAGAAAAATGGTAATGCATATTTTCTGTTATGTTAATGTGTATTTTTTGTTGTTCTACTATTTTGGATTTCTTTTAAATAAAGTGCTAATAATATTGTTCTCACAAATGAGTGTTGATCAGAAAAAGGGAAAGGAACAAGCAGTCCATGAGGAGCCGCATGATGAGCGAGATCTATTCAATGTTGATTTTTTATTAGAGGTTAATCATGTGCTTGCAGCGCAAAGGGTCCTTCGTGCAATATTAAAAGAGTTATCTTGAATGGTAGATATTCAACCTCACACTCTTGAAATACAGAGGACAGAGGATGTGTTGATTCACCATGTTCAAAATTATACAATAAGTATTAATGTAGTTTTTAATTATAACAAAAGTTCAATCATGATTTTTATAGTATACTATTTTATTTATGTCATTAACTAAAATATACGTGTTCTCTTTATAGAGGATGCTAAATACATTAAAGAGTGACACCTCAAATGCAAATACTTTCGGTGGTACATCGCATGTTTTATCATTCATCTTGTCCATGGTTATCCATATTTTTTTTATGCTCTAACAATATTTTTGTTCAGCACCTACTATTGATCCTATGTTGAGTACACTGCATACTATGAGGATCAAATCCATAGAGCTTCTACCGCTTGCAATGTCGGAAATACGTACCATGACCATAGATGTGATGGAAACACCTATTATTCATAAGTAGACTCCTCTTTTTATCTCTCATTTATTATGTGTTTATTTCACTTGAACTATATATTCTTTCTTAGGGGGCATTTCGTAATATTGGATTCATTTTATGTAGGAGGTGATGATGCAATTCCTAAATGTACTCATGTTAAATGTATGAGAACAATACAAAATTGTGATCAATTGCTTGTAAGCAATGAAGATGGACTTCCCTTGAGAGTAGCCCAACTTCCAAGTACTTTAAAGATTGATCCTTTCTTTTACTATATAATAGAATACTCATAATGTAAAGCACTAACCCCCTGTGTGGTCCCTTGCAATAACTAATTATAATAATCTCGTTATTATCTTGTAGGGATTAATCTATTTTATGAAAAACTTAATGATTAATGTTTGTGCATTTTCGGGCCGACCATACGCACATGATATCATATTATGATTTTATTGCAAGATCAAATTTAGTTTCATCCCTTTCTTCAATTATATTAAAAGGTAGCTTTACTTCATTTATGAATCTAATTGTTTTTTTCCTTAAAAGGTGGTCATCACAAGATAAAGGGTTAAATAATAAACTCATTGACTCTATGACAACACTTTTTGGACCTGAAGTCTTTCATATACTTAAACTCCTTGACAAAGCAGGCCAAGTTTTGAAGTTTATTAGGGACAACTACATGACCCAAATAGAACGCAACCCTTATTATGAGTGGCCTCCCTATATTCCTATTAATGAGTGTGAGAATCCTAAAAAGGATGCACTTGACAGAAGCGCAAGACATAGTGGACAAGTACTATCACCCAAGGAAAGAAGGTACGTGATAATCTTAATAATGAAATTATGTACTATTTACACTTTGTACTTATGTGATCTAACATATTTCAAACATCATATAGATTGCTTGAGACAACAAAGGCAACAGAAGCAAGAAAACAAAATCACGGGCGACACAAGCTTGGCTCGGGTGGATATTCAAAATTTGCTACACGAGTTGTAAGTATTAGTAAATTAAAAATCGTATGCAAATATTTATAAATTGCAATCAATTTAGTTTTGATGAAATTCACTACAATAAAAATTAATGATACCAATAAAAAATACAAGCCTTGGAGTTCAAAAAACCAATTATAGAAGAGGATAATAAAATAGGCTACAGACAAGGCTATAAAGTTGTGGTTGAATGATACCGAGCAATAAGTGCACAAGGTTCTTCTGCTGGATCTATTGATCAGGTAAATAAACCAATTGATTTTTATTTTAAGTCAAATACTTTACCAATTACTGTATTTGGTGTTAAGCTCCAACATAAAGTGAATATATTTGTTTTAAGGAAACAATGATTATATATTTGTTTAAAACTTTAAAGTGAATGTATTTATATGTATTAAACTGAATGATTAACATTTCTCAGTATTTGTCTTGTATTTATATGTATATATTATTGATAAATGCACTAATTATTTACATTGGAATGCAACTTGTCGATATTGATACTGCACCAGCTGAGCACGACGAAGGTGTCGATTCGAATGTCAATTGTAGTACTCAAGGTATACATTTTCTATTCAAATTTTGGTTAATGAATATTTAATACAAGTAAACATGTTAAATTGAATTTGGCATAGTAATAAAAATTTAATTATAATGTGTTGGGATTAATAAAATATTTTGTATTGTAGTTGCAGGGGATGTAGAGGTTGTTCCCAATGAGTGTGTTGAGGTTCAAGCCGTTGGGCAAGATGATGTGGTTGGACAAGGTAAAGAGTGTCATGTTTATGTTTTTTAAAGTATTGAAATGCTTGTAACAATAATGAATATGTTTTTAAATTAACCCCAATTATGATAATATGTTTTTAATTGAAGCCTTTTATTTGTTATTGCAGAGGACCCACCTTTGCAAAGGACAATGAGATCACATGAATGACCGAGAATAAATGACGATGTGGTCATGGATATGCCTCTACAACAATATAGGGAAGCAAAAAAAAAAGGCCAAAAAAAAAATGATTCTCATTTACGCAACTTATTTGATAATGAATGATGTTTATTTCTCGATTTTTATTTGATAATGACTAATGTTTATTTACACGTGTTTGAGCTTAGTTCCATGTTTTCTTTCATTCTTGCATTTGAAATATTAATGGGCTGCATACAAAGGTATGTCATAAGTCTATAGGGTTTTCTCCTTCCAAGCGTATTGTTTCTATTATTGTTTCTTCTACTCTTCTCAAAAAATCTATTTATTGCTACTAGAAACATTGAGTTTCCTTTTATATACTATTGTAATGTTGGAGGGGTTTTCGCTAAATTTTAGTAGATTTCATATGTTGGGAGAAATTAGTATTAGAATGTTCAATGGGTTCTTTTCTAAAACACACTACTTGAACAACAACAAAAATTGTAAAACAAATGCTAATTGCAATTACCAAGTTAGAAGCTTCACAAAAAACCTTAAATCATCATCTTGTCTAGAATGGTTAATCAATTGTTTAAGGTGGATTAGTTGTGATGATGAGACACACCATTCTGATTCTTGGAACTTGATTTGTAACCATAAGTGATGGAGTTGAGGGGAGATGAAGGAATACCAAATAATGAATTTGGAAATTATCATCAAAGAAATTATAGTGGAGGTCTGATCAATATAGAAGATAGTAATGGCCCCGAGAGAATGAATAGTGGTTACAGTTGTAGTGGAGAAGAAAGTGGAGGCCATCCATGAAGAAACTTGTAGATAGAGATCGTGTGCAGGAAATAAAGGAGCATGAATGCTACCCAGAATTGAACCTTAGTCAGAGGCTACCTATAAGATGAGCACTACAAAGATGCATGATTGAATTTACATCCAAATTATCCACGTATCCCTTGCACCTTCTTTTGGTGAAAGTGCTAGTGTACTTTTTAATAATAATAAAAGTTCAATAATGATTTTAGATGTTAACTGTGACAATCTCTTGGTTTCAGGTAATGTAGAAGGAGATGCCTAGTTCAATATGCAATCTCACTTCATATAAATAGGATATTAGGTGGAGTTGAAAGACACAACAGGTTTGCATTTTTGATAGAGGTCTTTAATTGCATATTTTAAGTTATAGACCATCGTGAACATTGTAATTTTGACTTATTAAAAAAATGTAAACATGCTAGGTCTTCTCAGCTCCACCTGCTATCTGTGCATAATATTCTCGTGTTGCACGTGCATTCTCGATTCAGAGTGGGAAAATATTATTTTTGATGCGAGGGAGAGAAGCCAAACACATAAAGAACATGCAAATAAACATGACAGCTACAAAACATAAATGTAGGTATCACAACAGCTGAGAAACATAAATGTAGGCATCATGGTCACAATTTTTTAGAGACACAACATAATTGAATGCTATACCCAGAGGTTCCAACACAACCACTACTCTTGCAGTTCTAAGTTGACACTATGGGATCCAAAAAAACATATATAGATTCCTTATATATGGTTTTTGGATCCCGCAATGTCCACTTAGAACTGCAAGAGTAGTGGTTTTGTTGCATCGTGTGGGTATAGCATTAAATTATGTTGTGTCTCCAAACAATTGTGACCATGATGCCTACATTTATGTTTCTCAACTGTTGTGTCCCAAGACCCCTTATGACCCTTTACGATCCCTAATAATACATCTTAGAGGTCTTAAAGTGTCGTAAAGGGTCATAAGAGGACCCTAGGAGGGGCCAGATGAGCTTCCACCTTCATGTGGTTGGTGTTGTTAAGTAGAGAATGTTAAACTTCTCTCGAAACAAAGAAAATTTAAATAATTTAAGATCTCAATCCACGTACGAAAAATATATATTTCTTTTTAAAAAATAGTGTGAGCCATCGCAATTACGATGGAAACAATAGAATAACCGATGACAAAACTAAAAGTAATGGCTATTTTTCATAAACATCAATCACTTCAAGGAGCAATGATCACTTCAGCTTGCCTCAAGAAGTCTTGACCCAAGATCAAGTCATATTGATCCATCTCAATGGCTACCAAATCAATAGATCTCTACCAAGAACCTAGTCACAAAGAAACAACAAAGACCACACTGCAAACCTGCTATGAAGAGGCATCCAATATCTCATAAGTCACATCAAATGACCCGCTTTATGTAATCCAAGTCTCTCAGCTTGGTTCACCAAGAAGAAGACATAGGAACAAATCACATCTAATTCAGACCAAAGAAGTCAAGAAGTTGCTTGAATCAGATCTGAATGCAATCAGGTCTGCATATATCCCACGAACACATCAAGAAGAATGCATCTCTGATCGACGCACTACCTTCTTATGCTGGAGCAGTTACTATCATAAATCTTGATTCGGTCAGATCCATTCCAAATCCAAGTCTCTAGACTCGACTCAATAATCCATGAGCCTCTACTGAATATACTGCAAAGTCATCTCTGAATGACATAACCAAATCACAAGTAGGAATAAAAGGCCTCAACTCACCAAACCACCTTGTAAGTCGATCGAGATACAAAAGTAATGCAACCAGCTAGAACCAGATCTGCAACCAACTCTAATTAGATATGCAAGAACACCATTTTGAATTGATACCAACTTGATCAACAAATAAATATTATTTTTTTTAAAATAGTGACTACCATTGCAACTACGATGGCCAAACTAAAAGTGACAGATATCCATCAAAAAATTTTGATGGATAGCTGTCACATCCACAACATCTCCATCGGTAAAAAACTACAACTATGACTATCTATCAGAAACCTTTGATGGGTAGCCGTCACATGCACAACATCTCAGTTGGCAAAAAAACTACAAATGACGGTTAGCTATCGAATGATTCTAATGGGTAGTCATCATTTGTAGTGTTTTTTATGATGGATAGCTGTCAAAATTGTGACGGCCATAAAAATGCCCGACGATATGTTCGCCATGTTGGCACCCCCTTTTTGCGACGACCATAGTCATCATAATTAGGACGCCAATCATGGCCGTCATTTTTTTTTACTGTAGAACTGCAAAGGCGGGTGGTGTCTTTTGATTGATGGTATACTATTAGAATTCTAGTGGCTAGCTGTTGCATGCAAAACATCTCTGTTGGTAAAAAACTACAAACAATGACTATCCATCAAAAACTTCTGACGGGTAGCTGACTCATGCACAACATCTCAATTGGAAAAAAAACTATAAATGATGGTTACGTGTCAGACGATTCTAACTGGTAGCCTTCATTTGTAGTTTTTATTGCGATGGATAGCCATCAAAATTGTGATGGCCACAAAAAGGCCCGAGGGTATGTTCACCATGCTGGCACCCCCTTTTTGCAATGGCCATAGTTGTCGTAATTACAACGCCAATCGTGGCCATCATTTTTGTCGACTGCAAAATTGCAATGGCGGGTGGTGTCTTTGATTGACGGTATACTATCAGAATTCCATCAGAAAAAGGTCTCAAATGTACTAGTGCTCCTCCCTTAAATCTTGAACAAATTTGTTTTTTCCTATCTAGAAAAGCATTATGATAGAGTGGAACCACTTTTGTCACCCCTATCTCACAATGAGTAGAAGGAAGGATGGTGGGCACTTCATCAATGCCACTTTTTCTATTTAAATATAGAAAAAATACCCTAGCCTTAAATAGAAAAATACCCCAAAAATATAAAAAACTAGTTGTTTCTCTTCTTGAAGTCTTGGCTCATTCTTAAAAGCAATCTAATTTGGTTTAGAAAAATGAAAATAGAGAGGAACATTTTTTTATAAAGAAGGATACCTAGAAGGTTGTGAATCAAAAGCATACCTATGTGTGGATCATTGAAGAACCTTTGAGAATGATCAACTAGAAGAAACTTGTTTGACCTAGATGTCTAGTACTCTAGTGCTAGGAAGTAACTATAAAATATTCCCATTGGGAATCCCCTAACAGTTTTGCAACCCATCTTTTTCAAGCTAGTAATATTGTTATCATTCAAAAGGTTTTAGTTTTTTTAGAAAATTATATAATTGAAATTTAAACAAAATTTAATTACATAAAGAAACTGTAAAATTGTAGAGAAACAAATTTTACACTTATTATCATTTAATAGTTTTCCTAAGTTTCATTACCCAATGTCATTTGTACAACTACATTCGTGACAATTCTAAAATGTTCGACTGACTAGAACTAATTGGTTCTACCTAATATTCATAAAAACAAATATCCACTATATAAAGAGAACTTCACTCAAACACATCCATGGAATTTTAGAAAAGTTAGATTGACTAAAACTTGTCAAATTTAAGAGAAAAGTATGACTTAGAGGAAACCCCCTTTTTTAAGAATTAAAGAAAGCTCAAGGAGAAAGACTCACTAGTAGTACCTCTTAGAAACTGATTGATGTAGTAGCATCCTAGGGTAGTTGGAAATCTTGCATCAACCAAAAAGATGTTTTGTAGTTTAGTGTTATTTTTCAGTTTGAATGATTGACTTGAGTTTCAATCCCATGTTGGAGTTGGTCTATTTGAATGCGATGATTAGGACCTATATAGGAAAAATTTCCTACGATGACATCTCTTTTGGTTTTGGTTTGTTTGAATTTGGATTCATTTAGTGGCTATGGGCAACATCTTTATTTCCTATTTAGACCAATCTTATGGATTTATTGTGTGGTTGGTGATCATTGGATTTTAGCACGTGCGGTCATGGACCATGGTTTTTGGAACTCATTTGGATCTATATCTTGGATCATTCATCCTTATGTTCTTATTGTGGTGATCACTATTTTTCATTTGGTCTGATCCTAATGGCTTCCTATTCTAACAGTTAGAGTGGTGAGATCCATCTTGCGGTGAATATTCACAAGTTACGATAGCTTGTGGTACATTGCCCATGTTATTATGTTCAAGGTTGACCTCCTTGTATAATCGTGCATCATGTTATACTCATTTATAGATGTTCTTATGGATTTGGATCTTGATCTAAATGTTTGTAAATCATTTTTCTTTATCCTAGAGATTGTGATAAGATAAGTTGACATGTGACTAGTGATCTTATTTATAAGTTGAGTTTTAGTTCTTATTTAGGCAGTAGGGAGCTGGGAGAGAGGATAGCTCTGAGGTTAGACAAATTGGAATTAGGATCTGAGAATTATTTTCATTATATATGGTCGTAACTGGGAAGGCTTGATAGCCTAACATGTTTGATGTAATTTGATGTCACCTGATAATAAACCTGATGTTATTTTGTTATATCTTGTTGATATTTTCTTATTTTCTATTGTGTTGACCCTTATGGTATAATTGAACATCTCCTTTGTAGACTTCTCCAGTCTTGACTGCATGAAGTGGTATTAGAAAAAGGTTTTTAGTTGCTCAAGCATTGATTGGAATTTATGGTGGAAATATCCTTAATTAGTTTGTTGTCGGGTTCTAGAGTGTGGATCTGACCCTTAATTGTAGAGGATTTCACTTAGAATTTTCCAAATTCAAGATGCCTCTAAGAAGAGTTCGTGGAGTCACCAATGAAAGTTTTAGAGATTTGTAGGGGAAACTGAAAGCATTACAAGATGAATTTAGAAGAAGAGCTACACCAAAAGTTTGTCAAGGAAGTGATGAAGAATATAAGGAAGAAGAACACTTTGAAGAAACTATAGAAGATGCCAGAGATCCAGAAGAGGCCATATTTTTGAAAGCTATGTCTAAGATTAAAGAGAGGTGTAAAATTGAAGTTTCTACATTTTCTAGTAGCCTTAGATAGAGGAATTGATTGATTGGATTAATGAGAGGGAAGAATACTTCAAGTTTGAATAAGTGAAAGAACCTGATCACGTTTGGTTTGCAAATAAAAAGTTAAAAGGTCCTGCAAGTATTTGTTAGAGAGAAGTTCGATTGGAAAGAAATAAGAAAGAGAAACAAAATATTACTAAATGGGATCAAATGGTTGATAAATTCAAGAGACAATTTATTCTAGTGGATTATGAATCATAAATGTTCAAGAAGATGCAAGCATTGAAATAGGCTAATAAATTAGTATAGGAATATACTGAAGAGTTCTACCAAACCATGATTAGGATTGGTCATTTTGAAATCAATAAGGAAAAGGTTGCCTGATATATCTATGGATTAAGACCTAGTATTTAAGAGGATTTTCTTACGCTTTGACTGAGAATAATTGGAGATACTTATTATATGGAATTAAGAGTTGAAGAGAAGTTTAAAAAGAGGTTTGAAGGTAGAAAGATTAATAGGAACCAGGGTGGTAAGGATGGTATATCGGCTGTTGGGAGTAATGTGGTAGAGAATCCTAAGAAGACCAATGAATGATCTAGTAGTATTCGAACCATTAAGGGTTACAATGGTGGACAATGAGGAAGAGGAAAAGGTGAATTTATAGGTACTTAATTTCAGTGTGGTCAAACATGTCATAAGAATTTTTAATGTCCTAAAAAAATGGTTGCACATTTGGGTAGAGACATTCCATCGACTTCAGAGGACAATCCATTGAATGCTGAGGAAAAAGGTGAAGTTCTTATCACTAGAAGAGTTGCTGCATGTGTTAATGAACTGATGCAAAGAAGGAATTTTTTGAGAACCAGATGTAATTATAAGGATAAGGTATGTAATGTTGTCATTGATGGTGGAAGTTTTGATAACTTTGTTTAAAAATAAATGGTTATTAAATTGTAGTTGGAAAGGAGAAAACATCCAAATATTTATCATATTAGTTGGTTGCAAGATGAATCTAAGGCTTGAGAAAAGGAAGATGAAGGATTGCAATAGAGGTACATTGAGTGAGTAGAAGAAGAATGAGAAAAGTAGAGGTCAACTACTATCAGAGAAGAGTGCAAGACATGTGAATTTACAGAATCAGAAAGTGGATAGAGGAAATATAGTGTTAGTTGTAGGACAACAAGATATGTAGATCAAGAATAAGTATGATATATATGTTTTGAATCCTATAAGATGTTCATGATTTCCTCTCATGGAACATCTTCTTCTCACTTTGGGTGTCTGATGTAGGATCATCCTAGGGTAGTTGGAATATTGTATCAACCAAAAATATGTTTTGTATTTTTCTCTTATTTTTCTAATTTGAATGATTAAGTTGGCTTTCAATCCTATGTTGGAGTTAGTATGTGTGATTATAATGTGATGATTATGACCTCTATAGGAATAGTTTTATATGATCACATCTCTTTTGGTTTGGGTTTGCTTGATTTTGGATTCATTTAGTAGCTATGGGTAACAAGTTTATTTCCTATTTGGACCGATCTTATAGATTTAATGTGTGGTTGGCAATCGTTGGATTTTAGAATGTGCAGTCATGGATCGTGGTTGTTGGAACTTGTTTGGACCTATATATTGGATTATGCATCCTTACGTTCTTATTGCATGGTGATCAATATTTTTCATTTGGTCTGGTCCTAATGGCTTCATGTTCTAATGGTCAGGTTGGTGAGATCTGGCTTGTGGTCAAGATGCACGAGTTGTGGTTTCTTATGGTACACTTTTAGATTTTCTTATGTTCATGGATGACCTCCTTGTATAATCTTGTATCATGTTATACCTTTTTTTGAATATTCTTATAGATTTGGGTCCTGACCTATATGTTTTTAGATTGGTTTTCTTTATCTTGGAGATTGTGATCAGATAAGTTGACTTGTGGTTGGTGATCTTGTTTATAAGTTGAGTTGTAGTTCTTGTTTAGGCAGTAGGGAGCTAGGAGAGAGGATAGCTATGAGGTTAGACAGATCAAAGTTAAGATTTGAGTCTTATTTTCATTGTATATGTCCATAACTAGGAAGGCTTGACAACTTGACATATTTGATGTAATTTGACGTTACCTAATAATAAACCTGTTATTATTTGGTTATATCTTGTTGATATTTTCTTCTTTTCCACTCTATTGAATCTTGTCATAAGATTGGACTTCTCCTTTTAAGACTTCTCCAATCTTGACTACATCACCAATCAACCTTAAAAGAAGGCATAAGAAAACCCTAAAATTCTCTCATGAAATGAAAACCAAGGAGTAGAGTCATGCTTCTAATAATAAGAAAAATAATTAAATAATAAGTCAATAAAAATCTACTCAATTGCATTAACCTTTCATATATCTCAAAATGACGTTATTATGTTCAAAATATCCACCAACAACTGTATGGGGAACCTTAAAAAATAATTGGTTGCAAAAAGGCATTTATTTTTGTTCACTTGATGAGTTAACTCAATCCTAAACCCACATTAAATCTCGCCAAATAGTTATGAAAACAAAGTCATAGTTTTTTTGTTTAGAATCTTCAAAAATCATCTCAATGGAGAAGACAATCATAACTCTCACTACAAAACTCATAAATCAAATTGATTTTTTATCAAAGAACCCAAAAATTAGTAGTTTATAGATCTTTTGAAAGGGCTATAGCTAGTTTTCAAAATTTAAGGAAGATCCGAGAGAAAATGGAAATTTTAACCAAAGCTAAATATCATAAAACAAATTTAACAAAACCAATTATGCAGAACAAACACTATACCTATTTAGGCCTGAAGAAGAGATATGTTAGTACATGCATCTTAAATAAAGAATATTTTATGCTCATCATTGCCAAAAAATAAAAACTAGGGGAGAGGTTTCCTTAATTATACATTGTTGGAATTCTTGGCTAAAATAAGGGGGCAAATCTATCAAAAAATCATACACGTGCTCTCACTTACTCAACTTCTTTTCAAATCCCCATTCGCTTAAATTGTTTATCTGGATTTTTTTTAAAGATTGGTATGCATCCTCTTTTTTTGGTATTAAATTTTTTATTGAATAATATCCTAAACTAACATATAAAGAGAATTTTGTAGAAGGTGGATGGAGTGGATAAAAGACAAATACAATCTAAAAAGTAAACATGCAAATATAATATGAAAAATATAAAAAAAAATCAAACTGTGCTAAATCACTTCATACACATTAATTAACACAATTAATATCAATTAAAACTCCTACAAATGCTACATCATTCTTTATCCACCCATGATCCAAAATGATCAGATAAACATACGATACTCAAATCCTTACACAATACCTCTATTTATAGATGTTTTAGAGCATTCTAGAATTTTGCACATTCTAAAAATTATAATCAAAGATCACATGATCAATGTATTATAGTCATCTCAATCAACACGCATGTTACTAGAATATTAATGGAGGTCGAAATAGAAAAGTCTCCATGGACAACATTGGATGTTGGTAGAAGTTTCAATTTTAAATGTGCTAGTTGAAAATGGTTGGTGGAGAAATTATCACATGCGAAAAATCCCCTTAATTTCAACCATGACCTTCAAAATTTTATCCAACTTCTATAACAGTCTTTCAAACAATTTTTCCAAATATTCAGTTTGAAATACTTCGTACAAACATCACTATCTTGTTTATCCACTTGATTATGCTTCATTAATTTACCTTCTTTCACCAACTTCTTCTGCCTTCAATCTTTCTTGTTATGCTTTAAGACATCATTAATAGATCCTTCAATAGATATGATTGTATTCTTCAATAGCTCTTTCATGCCATCCACGGACTTGACTGCATTCGATCTCCTTTTATTAACAATCCCTTAGACTTGAATAAAAATCTTCATAAATTTTCATAATTCTAAAATGCTTCACACCCAAGATCTTCATCTTCTCATATACCACTAGTAGAATGTGGATGGAGTGGATAAAAGACAAATACAAACTCAAAAATAAAAGTAAACATGCAAATATAATATGTCAAACATATATAAATTTATCAAACTATGCTACAACATTTCATACTCATTAATTAACACAATTAAGATCTATTACAAATCCTTTGAATTCTACAGAATTCTTTATCCACTCATGGTCTGCAATGATCAGATAAATATATGATACTCAAATCATTACACAATGCCTCTATTCATACAAGTTTTAGAACATTATGGAATTCTACACATTCTAAAAACAAAAATTAAAGATCGCACAATCAATGTATTACAGTCATCTCAATCAACACACATGTTAAGAATATTAATGGAGTTTGGTAGAGAAAAGTATTTGTGGATAGCATTGGAGGTCGTTGGATGCTTCCATTTTAAATGAGCTAGTTGAAAATAGTCAGCAGTGGTCGGTGGAGATATTATCACATGCGAACATGTGATAATTCATGTATACCAACACGTTCCCCCAAGATGAAAACTCATTCCTTTATTTAATACCATGCATGCTTCTTTTCCCTTCCTGTGATTATCAAGAAGATTCCCTCATTGATCCTCAGGGTCTTTCTCTTAACGAGCAAAAAAAATCCCATAAAATCAGCCCACTGTCTTCTCTTCCACTCTCACACTTGGCATTGATTTGGGGGAAGAGTGAATATTTTTGGTTAACTTATTTAATTCTCCACTCCCTATTATTAACTAATTACAAAAATAAATATGTAGAAATATGAAAGAAATAGAAATGTCTATATAAATAGTTGAGAAAACATTAGGATTCCTTTTTCCTTTAGCATCATTTTTATTAAGCAATAGAGAAGATATATGCTAAAGGTTAGGGTTATGAAAGAGACGATACATTCCTAATGCAAATAGGAATAGGGCATCCCACTCCACTGCTATAGCATATGAATGTCGACATAGGCAGTGACTTCATTTGGCTACAATGCAGGCCCTGTATCAGCTGTTATAAATAAGGCGATGCCTTGTACAATCCCAAGAATCCCGATAGATCATCCACGTACAAAAATGTTTGATTCAATAGAAACAATTTAGTGTGTTGGACTCAACACGGTGCCACCATCCTGACATGTGTGGATACTTCTATGCATACAAAGACAGTTCACTTTCAGTTTGAAAAGAAGGGCTTTGGCTTCATCAGCATGTGAAGCTATTCCATGCATTGCCTTTGGATGTGGCAACCGACAACAGGGTAATCTTGGTGGCACCACTAGTTAGTCAGCCTTGGAAGAGGTTTCCTTTCACTGGTATCTCATCTAGGAAAAACCATTAAACACAATTTTTCATAGTTCTTGGGATCCGTTGAGGACGAATCTGGTGTTAGTCCTCTCTTTCTAGGAGACGCCTCGCTTGTTGATCTTCTTGGTAGGTTCCAATGTACTCCTTTTATTGGAGTGAATGACCCCAATTACATTTTGACTTTTTACTATCTGAACTTGTATGGAATCAGTGTTGGTAGCATGACAATCAAATATCCGGCTTCTAAATTTTTAGTTGATTCTTTTGGAAACAACGAGCTTATAATCGATTCTGAAACCATGCTGACTTATCTGGCCGACCGTGCGTACAAGCCCTTCCTTGCCTCTATCAAGTCTAGTATCAAATCTAAGCCCATGAATGCCTCTTCTATCAATGTAACTGATCTATGCTAAAAAAGCATGGTGCGCGTATTGAAGCTTCTGAAAATTGCCTTTTTATTTTGAAGGGAATGCGGCATTTAATGTGCCTTTGGAGAGCTTGTTTATGCTACTAGAGGATGATCCAGGATGGGAATTGTTGTGTTTGGCATATTCTAGTTCACGGCCTCAAAGACCCTTGTTGACATTTGGAAATATTCAACAACAAAATTACAATTTAATTTATGATATAGGAAAGATAAAACTCTCATTTGCTCCTACCATCTATGACAATTTGTGATGTAAAATAATAGTTTCCCTCTTGAATTTTAGTTTTTGGTCGATTTGTCATAATTTTCTTACTCTATGTTTTGTAAAATTCACTGTTTTGTTGTGCTTTCAATGTGGAGCTTGTTGGAGTGAACAATTATCTCATAATTATTTTTTTTTATCAAAAAACAACCGAAGTCTAAGAATTTATTATTATGATTATCAATTTATTTTTACACCTCCATTCATTGTGAGCACTAGAGGAAAAGAATGGAAGAAAGAAAAACCTCTGGTGTTGCCTAGGACTATAGAAGTCATGTCCATAAAGTTTTACAAAATCCATGCTATGATCGACCAGTAAGGGAAAATACAATTGCAATAGTAAGCAGCTTATACAAGCATAAGTATCCTACTAAGCTTTCATCATTATTTGATATCACATCTAATCCCTAAGCCAATTTTTATTTTGAGGCTTAGGGTTACAATATACTATTCTATTCTGGTGGGAATAGTACCCCACAACTTGATTGCAAACCATGAATAATCCTTATTTTGTTGTCACACTGATATTTTATTTCCTTTAAAGTACCCTCGGTAAGATCAACTCTCAAAGCTTTTACCTTCCATGCTGCAAGATACACTGCCACTTCCAATCTAGTGCAGGGGTCAATAAATTCATCAAATAACTAGTCTTTTTTTCTATTTCTCAACCAGATTCTAATATGAATTGGAATGAAACATGATACCCATTTTTACCTTTAGACTTTGAATTGAATATCCATATCAAACAACTTGTAAAGCTATAACTTGATGTGTAATACTATCAACAATCACAATCTAATCAACTACTCCTAAGTTATAATGGAAGTATTGAGCACTCTTATAATTGAGAAAGGAGTCATACCAAAACTATCAGTAATAGCTATTTAGTCCTGGAAATCTAAATAATCTATTTACCATTTCAAGGTTGAAAAAGGAGGAAAAAGCATAATCAGGTTACCATAGAAAAGAAACACAACATTATTGATAGAGCGAACATATACTCATATTCTCCTAACTCTATCTTTCTTGAAACTCTAAAGGAAATAAAAGAACATTAATGGGCCACATAAGAGACTCCTAAAGTTGGGGAAAAACATTTCCATAACTCCCTTTCAGACTTAAGCCCTTCTCATCTAGATTGTCTAATACTACAAAGTATGCATCCTTTCCTAAAACTATTGAACTTATGATTTCTGGCATGCATAAAGAGATAGAACCAAAAAATATCTAATCAAAGTTAACTCTATCTAGCCATTCTACATATCCTATCTATACCTATTAGAGGGCTCCTTGAATCTACCTATCCCATCTATACCTATAATACTATCAGAGGTCCATCCTCTATCCTACTCCTAATCCTAACTTACTTAACCTATGCCAATTCTTTCTCCATCTTCCCCTAAATTTGCTAATTTATCTGCAACTCCATTTCCTTCCCTAAAGATATGGTTGATAGTAAAGTGCTTATCTGATTAAGAACCTCCATAATTTATTTAACAAGTCCATCTAAGTTCCAATTTGAAGTTCCTCCCTTTCTAATCGAATTAACTACCAAGGTTTAATGTCCTTCAATTTCAATATTTTCTAAACCTAGTTTTAAACAAAGCTTCAACCCTTCCAGTAACATCGTGAAATCAGATATATTATTGGATCTCATCCCTATATGGAAAGAAAAATTATTGTCAGATCCCCATCCTAGTTATGAATATAGAATCCAATACCTGCAATCCTCGAATTACCCCTAGAAGCCCCATCAAAATTTAGTTTGAACCATCCCCTAGGAGGGGCCTTCTAGGTACATTCTTTTCTAGGCTATTGTGATTCTCTCTTAGTTGTGATTCCTAAAGGGTAAATTTTAAGGCCTGTCCACTTATTTCTAATCTTATCATCCCATTCTATAAACTATAAATCTTTTTAACCTTTGGTATTCCTACTATTCACTACCTCTACAATTGCTACCTCTAATCTATTAGTAAAATGTGAAACCTCCATCTCTAAGCCTTTAAAAATTCTCCTATTTATTTCTTTCCATACTTCACAAATGAGAAAGGAAGGGGCTATAAATGATATATTGTTATATAATTACTTATTCGTTCTCCTATTTTTTATTGAAATCATCTAAAATATTTTTGTTGTGATCTATCTTCCAAATCCATCCTAAAGATGGATGCCCATTGGGAATATCTATAGAATCCTTCACATAATACCCTATTTGGCTCTTGAAAAGTTCAATTAAATCCTTATCCTCTAAAAGGGTATTGATGGATGGATAGACCCCCCATGAGTCTTCCCAAAATAGGTTTGAACCCCCATCTCCAATCCTCTGCGAGACTTGATATATGATGAGGGGTCTAAATTCTTAATAATAAAGTCCCATATTCTTGATCCTCCTAGAGGAATATCCTAATATAGAATTCTCATAGGATTACTCCTATCTAGGTGCTTGTGCCTAATAATCTTAACCCACTTTAGCTCAGGATTCCTAATAATGAACCATATAACCTCGGCTCCTAATTCTAAATGGTCATTAATATTTTTAAGATTACCCCCCCATCCTCTCAAGTCCTAAAAATATTGTCCCTTGCTACTAATGCCATACTAGCTTTCTCTGCTAGTCGTTTCCAAAAAAAATTCCTAAATTTTTGAGTAATTATTCTCCTAACATCACTCAGCATATTATAACAAATCATTTGATAGATAGAGAGTGAGAAAAGAATATATTTTAAAATTGTTACCCATCCTGCAGTGGAAATCCATTTCCTTTTCTAGGAGTCTACCCACTTCTCTATCTTGTTCAACATTCTCCCATAATTTGAAAGATTTCTTCCCTTTATCTAAAGGAATCCCTAAATATTTACTTGGAAGGTTTCCTTTTTTAAAATCTATGATATTGAAAATCTCTACCTCTATGCTCTTTGTAGTGTTGAAGAAGAAGATTTTAGAGTTATCTTTATTAATCAGTTGTATAGAGGCTTCTAAGGATTCTAAAAGTACATTATTTATATCTCTCTCTTCCTCTACTTTAGTTAATCTATATAACATGGTATCATCAACAAAATATTGATGAGTCATGGGGTCAAGTTCACTAGTAATATTAATCCCTTTCATTAACCCTTATTCTCTAGCTCTATAAAAGGATCTACCTAAAGCCTCCACTAAGATGACAAATAAGAAGGGGGATAGAGGATCCTCTTGTAGGAATTCCTGTGGAAGTTTCAAAAAATCCTTCCTAAGACCCATTGACTGTTAATATGATTTAGAACAACAGAGAGGGGGGGTGAATCAGTTGTTCTAAGGTCCTGATGTATAACTTCAAAAACTTTACTTCAAATCAGATCAAGCAACCAAAACAAACTCGGTCATCACTGATACAATAATAGAAACATATAACATAGCAGTCCACTACCCAGCTATAACTAACTTGTAAAACACAAAAATGTTCAAACCAAAACATTCACACAAGTATTGACACTAGGATTTATAGTGGAAACCCAATATGGGAAAACCACTTTGTAACATGCTACTATCATTTTCACTCTTCTGAAGTGAGCTCAGTTAAAGGCCAACCCTATCAAAGGTTACAATACACACTGTCAGGTGTGACCCGGTTAAAGGATTTCAATCACCCTGTTAAAAGTGAGCCTAGTCAAAGGACTTACATACACTCCATTAGAATGCAACCTTGTTCAAAGGATTTAACATATGACTATTAGGTCAACCTCTATTAAAAGGATTTTGACTGTTACAATGGTTAGAAAGTAGCAGTAGTATTGATCTGAAAACATACAACTCACTTTGCAAATATCAGATCCAATTCTATACACAAATGTTGGTTTATTGACTTTAAAACTTTGCCAATTCCATCTCTGATCTACTCAGAACTTTTCTTTAAGCAATCACCACACTTCTCCTTCAGCCTTTTCGCTTATACAGTCAATAAAACTTCCTGTTCTTCCAGCATCTACTTCACCCATGCATGTTCATACCTAATGTTTAGGTTCCCTTGATACTTTCCTCTGTTAGGTTAACTTTTCTTTTGCCGCTTAATCTCCTTCGTAGATCTTAGGGTTAGGTCAGATTCATTGAATCTACCCGCTTCATGTTCTTCGGCTATTCTTCTAGAATCATCTCAAATCTCATAAAGATTTAGAATAAAACATTTCACAAAACATTAAATGCTTCCATACAATCAATAAATAAAGTCAACACATTTTGCATAATCCAAGAATTCAACAATGTCGGCTCCAAATCTGAATTCTCTTCAAATATAAAATTGTTGATGCTCGGTCAATATTGTGATCATCCACTCGGTCTCCATGCAAAACACTCGGTCACTACTAAAATTGTTTCCTCAGAAAATTACTGATACTCGGTCGACACTAGATTTTTGCTCAGCATACACTAACTCGGTCGACTCTATCATAACTCGGCTTAAAAATGATTTCTTCATTTTTGCTCGATTAAGCCTACCAGTTTAGTCTTCAATCTTACTAAGATAAATAATACATTATCTCATCATTGTGCAACGTAATAAAGTACACTTTGTAGTATCAAGATAACTCAACCTTTCCTTAGGTGCTATTGTTACCATCCTTTCTATCCCTTCTCACAATAGATATAGTACTTTCCTAAGTAGCAACAGTCTTACCAGTTAAGGTTTGACATCAATGACAATATGTTGAAACAATTGTTTCAATTGCAATTTCCAACAATCTCCCTCTTTGGCATTGATGGTGACACCATATGATATTACCTGAATAACACATGGATTACCAGCCAATCCAAAAACTTATCTATCCATCAGAGAAAATTTTTAATATCCTTAGCTTCATTCTGATTCAGAATCTGTAAATCTCACTTCTGTGACCGTCAGAAGTATTTGGATCTCCCTCTATCCTGATCTTTCATTTCAGTTCACCATCTCCCTTACTTTCAGTGCATGTGTTATAGTATCATTTCAGTTCAATCTCCCTCTTTGACAAAAAATGCCAAAGCAGCAACATACAACATACATCCAATAGATGTAGATATATCTGTGCAGCTCAATGTTTCTCCCTTTGTCATCTTGCTTATGACTGATTTGTTATCTTTGCTTCTTCTTCACAACTCTAGGACAGTCCTAAAGTGCGACAATCTTCTACATCAAGTTGTCAAATATTCTACTATAGCATATTTGATGCAGTGCTCCTAGCTTGTCTAGGTAGCCTCAGTTAGGGGAAAGACCCCTAATTGACTTCTCAAATACTCATGAGCTTCTAGATCTTCAAGATCTTCATCAGAAGTGTTACTATCATCTTCACTTTCACTTTCGCTATCACTTTCACTTTCACTTTTGCATCGTTCCTTTTCCTTCTTAGGCTTGTTCAGAACTAACTGTGACTTAAAAGCAGCTTCAACATTTCCAAGATTACCAACAGTGAAATTATCATAATTAGATAGTTCAAAAGCAGTTAGCTTACCAAACAAACCTTCCAAAGTAAGCACATTTGCAGAGTTACATGTAGATTCCTAAATAGCTGAGATCTTAATAGCATATATAGGACGCAGAGTCCTTAGCACTTTTCCAATTATGGTCTCATCATCAATAGTTCCATTTGCTCCTCTAATAGCATTCACAACTTTTTTTATTCTACCACAATATTGTGCAATGTTTTCATCTTCTTTCATTCTCATTTTATCAAACTTACCTCTGAGACTCTCAGCTTTAGCTTTCAGTACATATAGATCACCACCATAGATCTTTGAAAGAGTGTCCCACATATCTTTAGCAGTTGAGTAGTCCTTAATATCCTCAAATTCTGGATAACTTAGGGCAGATGCAATTTCCAGCATTGCTTGATTGTGTTCTTGCTTAGCTCTCATTTCCTCGGTAGTCAAAGGTGCAATAGGTGTGGCATAGTCATGCTCAATGTAGTACTTTACAGAATCACCAATACCGGCCAGATGCAGCTTCATCAAGCTTTGCCATGCAGGGAAATTTTCCTTATTTAGCTTTGGTACCTCCTTCTTATACATCTTGATCATTTGCTTCAAGTCCTTTTAAACTTGATTTTTGTAAACACCAATAAGCAACATAGCTTTGATACCAATTGTTAATATGATTTAGAACAATAGAGAGGGGGGGTGAATCAGTTGTTCTCAAGTCCTGATGTATAACTTCAAAAACTTTACTTCAAATCAGATCAAGC
This sequence comes from Chamaecyparis obtusa, assembly GCA_027943335.1. Taxonomy (NCBI): domain Eukaryota; kingdom Viridiplantae; phylum Streptophyta; class Pinopsida; order Cupressales; family Cupressaceae; genus Chamaecyparis; species Chamaecyparis obtusa. The sequence goes on from BSBK01009767.1 coordinate 201,946, forward strand.
AACCAAAACAAACTCGGTCATCACTGATACAATAATAGAAACATATAACACAACAGTCCACTACCCAGTTGTAACTAACTTGTAAAACACAAAAATGTTCAAACCAAAACATTCACACAAGTATTGACACCAGGATTTATAGTGGAAACCCAATATGGGAAAAACCACTTTGTAACATGCTACTATTATTTTCACTCTTCTGAAGTGAGCTCGGTTAAAAGACAACCCTATCAAAGGTTACAATACACACTGTCAGGTGTGACCCGGTTAAAGGATTTCAATCACCCTATTAAAAGTGAGCCTGGTCAAAGGACTTACATACACTCCATTAGAATGCAACCTTTTTCAAAGGATTTAACATATGACTGTTAGGTCAACCTTTGTTAAAAGGATTTTGACTGTTACAATGGTTAGAAAGTAGCAACAGTATTGATCTGAAAACATACAACTCACTTTGCAAATATCAGATCCAATTCTGTACACAAATGCTGGTTTACTGACTTTGAAACTTTGCCAATTCCATCTCTGATCTGCTCGAAACTTTTCTTCAAGCAATCACCACACTTCTCCTTCAGCCTTTTCGCTTATACAGTCAATAAAACTTCTTGTTCTTCCAGCATCTACTTCACCCATGCATGTTCATACCTAATGTTTAGGTTCCCTTAATACTTTCCTTTGTTAGGTTAACTTTTCTTTTGCCGCTTAATCTCCTTCATAGATCTTAGGGTTAGGTCAGATTCATTGAATCTACCCACTTCATGTTCTTCGGCTCTTCTTCTAGAATCATCTAAAATCTCATAAAGATTTACCAATAAAAAATTTCACAAAGCATTAAATACTTCCATACAATCAATAAATAAAGTCAACACGTTTTACATAATCCAAGAATTCAACAATGTTGACTCCAAATCTGAATTCTCTTCAAATATAAAATTGCTGATGCTCGGTCAATACTGTGATCATCCACTCGGTCTCCATGCAAAATTCTCAGTCACTACTAAAACTATTTCCTTGGCAAATTAATGATACTCGGTCGACACTAGATTTTTGCTTGGCATACACTAACACGGTCGACTCTGTCATAACTCGACTTAAACATGATTTCTTCATTTTTTCTTGGTTAAGCCTACCAGTTTAGTCTTCAATCTTACTAAGATAAAAAAATACATTGTCTCATCATTGTGCAACATAATCAAGTACAATTTTTAGTATCAAGATAACTCAACCTTTCCTTAGGTTCTATTGTTACCATCCTTTCTATCCCTTCTCACAATAGATATAGTACTTTCCTAAGTAGCAATAGTCTTACCAGTTAAGGTTTGACATCAATGACAATACAACAATTGTTTCAATTGTAGTTTCCAACATTGATTAGAATTGAAAACCTAGGAGTAGAGATCAACTCAAAGACTAAATTAATCCATTGACTTGAAAACCCACAGGCTTTTGGGTTTTTACATAAAAATATCCAATCTACTCTATTGTAGGCTTTAATAGTATCTAATTGAATAAGCATAATTGAAACTCTGTTATTTTGGTCTGAATGAATCACCTCCCACGCTATAATAATCCCATAGAAAATAGACTTACCTGGAACATATCCCATTTGTTCCTTTTCTATAATCTTTGGTAGTATCACTTTAATCCTATTTTCCATTGTTTTGGTTAGAATTTATACAAAGTATTGCATAAATATATTGGTCTAAAGTCAATTAGGTTGGAAGCTCCATCCTTCTTAGGGATAAGAGAAATGAAAGTGTTATTCATCTCCCTTAATAATTTACTTGAATTCCTAATATTGTCCTAAACTCTTGTTACCTCATCACCCAAGAAGGACTAGCATTTTTTATAGAAAAATAATGGAAACACATCTAGTCCTAGGAATTTGTCTAGATGCAATATTTTTGAGGAAGTCTTAATTTCCTATGCTAAACTTCACATTCAATTTCTTGTTTATTCTCATCACTTATCAATTTAGGGATATTTAAAAGAATATTTTCTTGCTTCCTCCAACATGACCCTTCTTTTTTATTCAATAGATTTTCAAAAAATGATACTACTTCTTTGGAGATGTCATCTGGATATTCTAGGATCTCATCATTTTTTTTTTAATTTTCAAATCCTATTCATGTTTCTTCTAATGACAATGTTATTATGGAAGAATTTTGTGTTCTTGACTCCTCCTGTAACCTATACTTCTCTATATTTTTGTCTCTGATAGGTTACTTCCTTAGCCAATATATCCTCATGTTTACTTAGTAGGTATTTTTCTTTCAGATAACCATCCTGATTCATGCCTTCTTTAAATAACTTCTCATTCAACTTTTCCATCTCCTTTTATAAAGATTATTTGGATTCAAAAATTTTGCCACAATATTCTTTATTCCATCATTTTAGTTTCCACTTAATGAACTTAATTTTTTTCATAAACAAAAAGGAATTAGATCGATCAAAGACTTCTTCCTTCCACCATTTTTCAATCAAGCCAAATAATTCGTCATCCCTAAACCACATATTTTCAAATTTGAATGGACATCTAAAGGGCTTGCTTGATTCTTTCATAACTAAGGCTATTGGAAAATGGTCAAATCCTGAAGTGGGCAAAATTGAAGATTCCATGTCATATATAAAGTTTGGAAAGTCCCCCTTGAAGAAGAACCTATCTAATTTCTTAGTTATGTTGCTAAGTCCTAATCTACGATTAGTCTAGGTAAAAGTGCTATAATGAGTTTGTATATCCATCAGCTCATTAAAATCCCCTCCAACAATATAGTTATGATTAGGGTCTGATATGAACAAGTTTTTAATTTCTCTCCATACTTTTTCTTTTTTTTGTAAAATAGATGGACCATAAATGCTTACCAAATAAAAGCTAAGGTCACTATTGATGCATTTAACCTTCCCCCATATCCAAAAAATATCTCCACCTATTCTAACAATGGATACCTTATTTGAATTCCATATAATAACTAGACCTGTCGAGGCTCGTATAGTTGGTTCCCCTATAATCTCCCATCTTCCCAAATTCTTCTTGAGCCATTAAAGATCCTCTTCATCTAACTTTTTCTCTTGTAACATAACCATGTCTTCTTGAAAGGAAAAAATTGAGCTCTTTAGAATGCACTATTTGTTAGGGGATTTTATGCCCCTAACATTGTACGATATTAATTTTATTATTCAGTGGGAAGGAACTTCCCCTTCCCTACATAAAGAGTGGTGATATTTTCTTTCCCTACCACCTTTTCATATTTTTATCTTAACTCATTTAGAGACTTCCTCCCTCTCTTGTTAGACTGCTTGGCACAATCTGCCCAATATTTACCTTTCTCCTTCATAGCCAAACCTAAGATCATAGATCCCCTTTCCTTAGTATCTGAAAACCCTCTTTCTGAATTCCCTCAAACTAGTTTTTGTTCCCACTATATTGGACCCCCAATATTTCCTCTAAAGCCCTCCCCTCCTCCTCTAAAGGATCCTCATTTAAGACTTTAATCATTCTTTTTATCATATGTTGACTATTACCCATTGGTTCCTTTTCCTTCATGATTAGGTCTAAACCAATGAATTCACTCAACTCATCTATCTTGGTCCTATCATTATAATTAATCTCCATATTTATTTCCTCATTTTTCTCCAATTTCCTTCCTCCTTATTTCCCCAATGGACCAATAACAATCTTCTCAATATTATTTAGTTCTCAATTTACTACCTCTCTCATCTTTTCTGCATGATCTAGGATATCTTTTAAAGATTCATTTTATTTTTCAATGTACCAATATCTACCTCAGATGAGGTCACATTACTTCTTAAGTCTTCTCTTGATTTATCCATGACAATATTCTCAATACTCTTGTTACTTTCTACATTTTTCTTCTTTACCTTTTGAAGGGCCTTTCCTTCTTTAGACTGAATTGCATTTTTACAATATATATCTCCTCATACCTTCTATCTATTTCTTCTAGTTGTGACTCCACTATTTCCCCCTCCTCTAAATGATCCTTCAATCTATTTACAAGCACAAACCCCCATTAGCTACTATTAAATCTAACTTCCATATTCTATCCTAACGTAGGCTGTAATTTTTTTTCCTCCTCCTCTTGATCTTCATCCTCACATAAAGATCCTTCAAAGAATTATAGTTGAACGATGAAGGAAGAATCTTTAATTCTAATCTCCAGTGGCTTTAAAGAATAAATTTTAATATCCATTCATATTAATACTATAGTATTTGATTTAGCATATTTCCCTTCTTCCATTCCTACAAAAACACCAATATGATTTCCTATCTTATTTATAATTTCCTTATTTAATAATTCAACCAATAGATTTGGAAGAAAGATATCTCTTTCTATTTTTGATGCAGGAGCATCTCGGGCTTTGAGCAATCTTGCATCAACCAAAAACATTTCTTATTTTTTGTTGTTTTCATTATATTTGTTGCATTTATTGGTTTCATGTTTTTCAAAGCTTACATGATGTTTGGGACCTATTTTAGAACTATATACTATGATCGCATAAGGATTGGATGGACCGTTTCAAAGTTAGAGTTGTTTTCCTTGTCGTTGGAGCCATATTTTCATACTTTTTAGGTGCTAATTGTGCATCATGTAGCTGTTGATCCTTAATGAATCAAAATTTTCTCTCTTAGGGCCTTTAAGAGAACCTAAATTAATATCTTCTCCTAATACCACAAGTCCTAATTCATTATGAGTTAAAAGTTATGACCATTTTTTTGGGTATTGATTTTCAGCCAGTTTACACGTAAAACGTGGAGTTTTTCTTCTTGCGTGGTTCCATGTGATGAGATGGGATCTTGCTAAGTTAGGATCATTTTATTGGGTCATATTTGGACCTAAATTTAACCTCGCATTAAGTTTTGATCATTCTTTATTTAGTTTTGGTATCTCTCCTTGGACTGGACCTATATTATAATTAAAAGCCTAACTGGCCGACTTGTGGTTTAGTTGATTATATATTGAGAGATTGGGTAGATATTTAATAGTTGATTAGTAGTAGCATGAGAGTAGAAGCATAATTGGATCCTATGTGATCTTGAAGATCAGATTTTTTATCTGATATTGTAACAACAGAGCTAGTGGTTTACATGCTTGGAGGCTTGCAAGCTCAACTTTAGATCTATCTTAGTGTTTCCATCAGTTAATAATGTGTTTTAGAATTGAACTAGCTAAGGGATAGCATAAATAATTTTTGTTGTATTTGGCCCTAACCCATAAGTCCTTACAGCTGGGCATGTTAATGAAAATTCAGTTTAAAACATATTCTTATTGTGTAATTCCACATGGTGGTGTTTTGTTGCTTGTTTGGACTGTCCTTAATTGGATCCTCCTTACTTGACTGCATCAAGTGGTATCAGAGCTTGAAGATCTTGAGTGTGTAAACTAATTGAGGTTGTTTGCACCAAGACCTTGTTGGTGACTTGGTTCTTTGGATTTGAATCTTTTAGGATGCCTCTGAGAAGATTGGATCCTAGAGCAATTACAGATCTTTGTGATGCTATGGAATCAAACATTATAGAGAAGGTGAAATCATATTTTAGATTTGAGATGGAATTAATGAAGAATGACATGATTGCTGAGATTTTGAGGACTGTTTCTAGTATGACAAGGAATCTTGGTACTGATGATGGTTATGAGGAATTTGTTGAAGACTTTGAAGCTATTGGATCTAGTGGTGATGACCGGAGGGATAGATTTGGTGAAGATAGAGCTGGTTGGTTACATAGATCTGGAGTTCGGTTAAGTAATAACTACCGAATGGAAGTTTCTAACTTCTTTGGTGCTTTGTGACCTAAGACTCTGATTGGTTGGATTGGTGAGTTAGAAGACTTCTTTGAGCTTGAAGAAATTAAAGATCCTCTTAGAGTGAGGCTGGCACAAACTAAGTTGAAAGGCCATGCTGCTCTTTGGTGTAAAGAATTACAAAGAGATAGAGAAGATGAAGGTGAAATGAAGATCAATCAGTGGAGGTTGATGGTGACTAAGTTGAAGGCTAAGTTCATACCTATTGACTATGAGGTTGACTTGTTTAAGAAGTTGCATAATCTGAAGCAAAAATATTTGATTATTGAAGACTATACCAAGGAGTTCTACAAACTTACTATTAGGTCTGGACATAGAGAACTTGGTAAGGAAAAGGTATCTCAGTATGTAAATGGTCTGAGATTTAATATTCAGGTTGAGATTGGTATGATGAAGATTCATTCGGTTGAGGATGCTTATCAATATACTCTAAAGGTAGAAGATAAGTTGAAAAGGAGACAACATGGTAATCCTTGAGGAAAGAATAAGATTGATCACTCCGTGAAGGATAAACCTACCACTAAAGATGAACTGAAACCTTTGGAATTGAAAAATAAGACATGGAGGGTTATCTTTAAGGGTACTTGTTATAATTGTGGTGGAGAAGGACATAGAACTTTTGAGCATACACAAAAGAAGTTTGGTGATCATAGGAATGCTATGGTGAATGAAAGCATATCGAATGAGCCTGAGACAGGATCTGAGAACTTGCTGGCTCGGAGAACATTACTTGGTACCAGGGTGGAACCTTGTTAGAGGAGTAACTTTTTCAAGACTCGGTGCAAGTTAGGAGGTAAAATTTGTGATGTTATTGTGGATAGTGGTAGTACTGATAACCTTGTAGCTGAGGACATGGTTCAAAAACTTGATTTGAAAAGAATAAAACACCCTTATCCTTATAGGATTGGTTGGTTGCAAGATGTTCATCCTGTAGAAGTAAGGGAGAAATGTCTTGTCAATTTTTAGATTGGCCAATATAAGGATCAAGTGTTGTGTGATATTGTGAACATGAGTAGTTGTCATATATTTCTTGGTAGACCTTAGCTGTATGATTGCAAGGCTATGCATGATTGTGCCAAGAATGTGTTTACTGATGAGAAGGATGACATGAAGTTTTCCCTAATGCCTTTTCTAGATACAACACTCACTAGGAGGAACCTAAGTTTTGGTAGCTAAGTTGGGTTGTTAGATTCGGAAAAGATTGGAGATCAGTATGGAGAACAAGCCTGTGGCTTGTTCAGGAAAGACTTGAAAAGGCAAAGGAAGCAGAAGTGGAAGAGTGTGAAAAGTGAAGACTTGGAGGACATTTATGTGAAGAACCAGTTTGGGGTTTATGTGCTGAATCTTGGAAGATGTTCTTCTAGGCATTGAGAACATCTTTTCAAACCTGGGGTGTTTGATGCAAGAGCATCTCGGGCTTTGAGCAATCTTGCATCAACCAAAAACATTTCATATTTTCTATTGTTTTCTTTATATTTGTTGCATTTATTGGTTTCATGTTGTGAAAAGCTTACATGATGTTGAGGACTTATTTTGGAACCTTATACTATGATCACATAAGGATTGGATGGACCATTTTAAAGTTAGAGTTGTTTTCCTTGCTGTGAGAGCAGTATTATCCTACTTTCTAGGTGTTGATTGCGCATCATGTAGCTTTTGATCCTTAATTAATCAGCCTTTGCACTCTTATGGAATTTAAGAGAACCTAAAGTAATATCTTCTCCAAAGACCACAATTCCTAATTCATTATGAGTTAAAATTTATGATCATTTTTCTTGGGTATCGATTTTCAGCCAGTTTACACGGGAAACATGGAGTTTTTATTCTTGCGTGGTTCCATGTGATGAGATGGGATCTTGCTAAGTTATGATCATGTTCTTGGGTCATATGTGGACCTAAATGTAACCTCACATTAATTTTTGATCATTCTTTATTTAGTTTTGTTATCTCTCCTTGGGCTAGACCTATATTGTAATTAAAAGCCTGACTAGCCAACTTGTAGTTTAGCTGGCTATATATTGAGAGCTTGGGTAGATATTTAATAGTAGATTAGTAGTAGCATGAGAGTAGAAGTATAATTTGATCCTACGTGATCTTGAAGATTAGATTTTTTATTTGATATTGTAATAGCAGAGCTAGTGGTTTGCATGCTTGGAGACAAGGAGATTGCCCGGAGGATTGCGAGCTCAAGTTTAGATCTGCCTTAGTGTTTCCATCAGTTGCTAATGTGTTTTAGAACTAAACTAGCTAAGGGATAGCATAAATACTTTTTATTTTATTTGGCCCTAACTCGAAAGGCCTTATAATTGGGCATGTTAATGAAAATTCAGTTGAAAACATATTCTTGTTGTTTTATTCCGCATGGTGGTGTTTTGCTGCTTGTTTGGATTGTCCTTAATTGGATCCTCCTTACTTGACTACGTCAATTTTAAAGTTATCAAAGTTTCTAAGGTTAAAATTAGGGCACTAGCCTATAAATTTAAAGGTATATCTGTTAGAAAGTAAAGTCCACCAAGATAACTAAGAGGGGGGGGTGAATTAGTTATCTGATAATTATAACTTTTATTAACTTCAATAACATTTAACCATGTATGCAATATAATCACCAACCATAGAAAGATATTCATACACAATAACACAATGACACAAGATATGTTAACTAGGGAACCTCTTCATCAAAGAGTAAACCTTGATGCCAATGATGCCCACAAAAGATGCACTAATATGAATATTCCTTGTGAAAGGATGGAATCTGTTAGGAGTCTTATGAAATACATTCAGTACATATGAATCCTAGTTAGGAGATTTTGAATCCCTGTTAAAAGATTCTAACCCTATTAAGAGTTATGGAAGACAAAAGAACCCACTGCCCAAACAGCTTCAATGGCAAGATCACTGAACACATTGTCCAACTAATCTCTAGATTATTCAATAGAATAATATCAAAACATTTTACCTCTTCTCTAACTGTGCCAAACCGCACACACTGCTACACTAGATCTCAATTCTAGATCTTTGTACTTCACATGACTTCCTTCACAATTTCACTTCCTCAATTCATTAGATCTTTTCTTCACTTCATGAATACATGATCATATTCATACTTCTTCACTATATTCATTACATTACTCTTCATTCCACATTACAATAAGGAAAACATTCCTTCCTTTATACTGCACTCAAGTAGTTACAAATGAGTCGGCATCTTATTACAAAATAAAAGTTTCCACACGCTACATCAAAATTACACAAAATTTTTGGCTTCTAATTACAATAATTCTTTACTCATGTGACCTCAAAGTTTGTGCTATCATCCATGTCACTAACAATGTGTCTTCAACTCCCTTTTAACTGCGCAAAACTAGATTCCATCCCAATTAGGAGATATCATCTGATTTTCACAAACCGCTACTCAGGAACACTGCCTGAATACTGCTTCCACCAAAATGCTCGTAACTTTCATGAATAAATTAATTACTATATGTGCTCTTAACCATAGACATATAACATATCAAAGAGTATAACCTCAACATTGCATAGCTCCAATTGCAATATCCCACGTGCGCTAATCAAAACACTGTCTACTCCTTTGATAGTCTCCAGTAGATTACTGTGTTGACATCAATGACAATCACAGTCATGAATGCAACAACAACTGCTATAGAATGGCTACCAAACATTCAACATTCATTCCTAACAATCTCCCCCATTGGCATTGATGGAAACATAGATGAAAAACATCCAATGTTCCAAGAATCCAATACTGCAACACTGTTGCATTGACAAGTACTTCAAGTCCTCTTCATCAATCAAATCATTCTTTGTTTTCCTATTCAGTTCTCTCCAATAGATGGCTTTTCATGTTTTTCATGTATACTTCTCCCCCATTGACATCAATGACAAAAAATTTCATCATTATGTCAACAACAACTCCAATGTCAAAAGACACTATTCAGAAAGTACATGCACTAGAGTCCTCATGACTCAGCTCAGATACACATACTCCCCCATAGAGGAAGTACCAACATCCAGTCTAGAAGAAAGATAAGGCTCATATACCACTGGACCGATGCAACATTCTGCATCACTTCTCAAAAGTAGGCTAGGGCATAACCCCAAGCATACCTCTTAGATACTTAAATGTATCCTTAGGTAAAGGCTTTGTAAAAATGTCTGCTATCTATTCCTTTGTGCTTATGTATTCAAGTCTGACTTCTTTCTCAGCAACTTTCTCTCTTACTACATGATACTTAATCTCTATATGCTTTGTCTTAGAATGTAATACAGGGTTTTTAGACAAACTAACTGTGCTAGTGTTGTCACAATGTATAACAACAGGCTCAACAATTTTTATTCCAATATCCTTTAGCATTTGCTTCATCCAAGTTATCTGGTTACAATTGTTTGCTGCTACTACATATTCTACTTCTGCTATGCTATGTGAAATACAATTCTGCTCCTTGCTTAACCAAGAAACCAATCTTCCTCCAAGAAAAAAGGCTCCTCCACTGGTACTCTTTTTATCATCAACACTGCCTCCCCAATCAGCATCTGTATATGCACATAGGGTAAAATCATCATATTTTTCATACCACAATCCATAGTCCATTGTGCCTCTTAAATATCTCAGTATCCTCTTTACTACTGCATAATGTGATTCTCTAGGTTCAATTTGAAATCTTGCTATAATTCCAACTGAATGTGCTATATTAGGTCTTGTATGAGTCAAGTACTACAATCCTCCAATCATAGATCTGTACTTTTTTTTTTCAACTGCCGATGTTTCATCTATGCTAGATAATTTATGTCCTGTTATCATAGGTGTTCCAACTAGTTTACAGTTCTCCATTCCAAATCTTTTCAACAAGTCATTCAGGTAGTTTGTTTGACTTACAAAGATACCACCATTGTTCTGTGTTATTTGTAATCCCAAAAAGTATTTCATTTCACCAATCATGCTCATTTCAAATTTAGTCTTCATTTCATGAGAAAACTTGTCACTAGCTTCATCTTCTCCTCCAAAATTAATGTCATCAACAAAAATAACTATAATCAACAAACCATTTTCAATTTCTTTTGTGTATAGATTCTTGTCAGCTGTTCCTTTTGTAAATCCCAATTTTAACAAATACTTATCCAATCTTGCATACCAAGTTCTAGGTGCTTGCTTTAGTCCATATAAGGCTTTCTTTAGTTTACATACCATGTCTCCTTCTTGAGTTAAAGGAAAACCTTCAGGTTGTTCAATGTAGACTTCTTCTTCCAATTCTCCATTCAAAAATGCTGATTTTACGTCCATCTAATATACTTTGAATTTCTTATACCTTGCATAGGCCAAAATCATTCTTACTACTTCAATTCTTGCTACAGGTGCAAAATTTTCTTCATAGTCAATTCCTTCTTTCTGTGAGTATCCCTTACATACCAATCTTGCTTTGTTTCTTACTACTTCTCCTTGTTCATTCATCTTGTTTCTAAATACCCATTTGGTTCTAATAACATTCTTATCTCTGGGTCTAGGGACCAATTCCCATGTCTTGTTCTTTTCAATTTGATCTAATTCTTCTTTCATAGCATTAATCCAACTTTCATCTCCACAAGCTTCACTAGTAGATTTAGGTTCAACTTGAGAAATCAAACATAACTATTCTTGTACCTTATTTTGAGTTAGAACTCCTGTTTTAATGCTTCCAATTATCTATTCAATGGGATGATTCCTTGATAAATTCTTGTTAGGTGTTCCTACCTCTGATCTCACTTCAAGTGTCAGTTCTTCAATGACTTCACTGTGGCTTTCATTCAACAATTCATTGTCAATTTCATAAAATAATTCAGTAGTCTCAGAGTTAGGTTTAGGATGAGCTTCTTCATCTGATTCATAATCAAGCATTCTTTCCTGAATTTTGAACTTTTCATCAACTTTAACATTTGCGCTTTCAACAATAGTCTTAGTTCTCTTATTGTAACATCTATAAGCTTTTCTCTTTAAAGAATATCCAAGAAATATTCCTTCATCACTTCTAGGATCAAACTTTCCAATATCATCATCTCTCTTTATATAACATTTGCTTTCAAAAATTCTAAAATACTTAACTGAGGGTGCATGTCCAAATCATAATTCATAGGGTGTCTTGTTTGTGTCTACTCTAATTTGTACTCTGTTCATTGTATACACTATTGTGTTCACTACTTCTCTCTAGAATATCTTTGCCAAATCATTCTCGAATAACATAGCTCTTGTTGCTTCAGTTACTGATCTATTTCTTCTTCTTGCAATACCATTTTGTTCAGGTGTCCTAGGGGCTGAAAATTGTCTCTTAATACCATTCACTTCACAAAAGGTGTTAAACTCTCTAGAAGTAAATTCTCCACCTCTATCAGATCTCAAACATTTAATCTTCATTCCAAATTCATTCTCAACTTTATTCTTAATAATCTTAAACTTATCAAATGCTTCAGACTTTTCTTTAAGAAATGCAATCCACATCATTCTTGTAAAATCATCAACAAGGGTCATAAAATACCTTTCTCCATAGAACCCTCTAGTCCTAGTAGGACCACTCAAATCAGTATGAACAATCTCCAACTTCTCTACAGATGTAAACTTCTTACTAGGAAAAGAACTTCTCTTTTGTTTAGCCATCACACATTCCTTGAAAGTCATGTTAGTAGGCTTCATAATTTTAGGAAAATCCCTTACTGCAAGTGTAGTACTTACTTTCACAATGTTATCAAAGTTTATATGACAAAACCTTCTATGCCATAACCAACTGTCATCAATCTTAGTAATCAAACATGTCATCTTAGTAGTATTCAACTGAAATACATTACCTCTTGTTCTAGATCTAGTTCCAATCATATTTCCATCTTTATCTTTTATTACACAAGTTTTCTCAATAAACCAAACTTGATATCCCTTATCAAATAACTGTCCAACACTTAAAAATTATGTTTCAAACCATCCACAAAGTAAACATCATCAGTATTAGTCTTTCCATCAAGAGTAATAGATCTTATACATTTAATCAAACAAGGTGCATTGTTTCCAACTCTAACAACTCCTCCATCATAAATGTTAAACTTTATGAATTTTTTCATGTCACCAATCATATGATGTGAGAAACCATTGTCTATAATCCAATCAGCTTTCTTTTCAACTTGAGAAAATAGGGCCTTTTCTTCCTTAACATCTATTTCAGGATTCTCTTCTTTAATTGCTACAAATCCTATGTCATCATTATTCTCAATATCACTTTCACTTAGAGTTCTTTCTATGCAAGCTTCAAGATCTTGATCATTAGCATAATAAAATTCCTTAGGTCTTCTAGGCTTGAAATTTTTTCTATACTTTTTAACTCTCTTAGGACATTTAGATGCAAAATGACCATATTCTTGACAAGTCCAACATTTGAAAATTTTCTTACCATCAGGGTCTCTCTTCACAAGCTAGGCAATACCTTCTTCAATCTTCCTGTCTTCTTCATTTCTAGATCTGCTACTATCGGCATAATCTCCGCTTACACTGATGCTTCTTGACAAAGTAGGATGAACACTGAGAGCACTGAATGTTGTCTCCATTCTAGGCAAGTCTCCTGATAACCTCAGGTTCATTTCTACTGCTTCCAATCTTCCAAGAAGAGTCTCTCTTGTAAAGTTTGAAGTGAAAGGTATAAATTGTTCAATCATCTGTGTTGTCTTCTTAAATGTAGGAGTCAATGTCCTCAAAATTTTCCATATCACTTCATTCTCTGTCTTTGTTCCTTCGCAAGATTTTATACCTGCAACAATTTTTGACATTCTACTGATATAGCTTCTAACAGATTCATCTTCCATCATTCTTATATCTTCAAATGCACATATCCAATTATGTAATCTAACTTTCTTTGCATGTTCATCACCTTCAAAAGTAGAGTGTAAAGCTTTCCAAATTTCATGAGATGGTTTCAAACATTTTACCTGACTATACTCATTCTCTGGAAGGGCTGTCAAAAGTGCTTCTCAGGAAAGTATGTTACGCATGAATAGATCTCTCTCATCATTTGTACATGTTTCAAGATTATCTTCATCAATGATAGTCTTCTCATTCTTTGTAATCAACCAATAACTTGGTCCTAAGCACAATAGGTGTGTCTTCATCTTTTCTTTCCAGCTGTCAAAATTTACTTCATCAAACTTAGGGCTTTCTTTCCTGAAATTCACCATGGATCTCCTTAAGCTATTAAAATTTCCTTTTAGGACTTGCTGCTCTGATACCAATTGTTAGAAAGTAAAGTCCACCAAGATAACTAAGAGGTGGGGGGTGGTGAATCAGTTATCCAATAATTATAACTTTTATTAACTTCAATAGCATTTAACCATGTAAGAAATATAATCACTAACCATAGAAAGATATTCATACACAATAACACAATGACACAAGATATGTTAAGTAGGGAACCCCTTGATCAAAGAGTAAACCCTGATGGGAATGATGCCCATAAAAGATGCACTAATATGAATATTACTTATGAAAGGATGGACTCTGTTAGGAGACTTATGAAATACATTCAGTACATATGAATCCCGGTTAGGAGATTTTGAATCCCTGTTAAAAGATTCTAACCCTGTTAAGAGTTATGGAAGACAGAAGGACCCACTACGCAAACAACTTCAATGGAAAGATCACTGAATAGACTATCCAACTGATCTCTAGATTATTCAACAGAATAATATCAAAACATTTTACCTCTTCTCTGATTGTACCAAACCACACACACTGCTACACCAGATCTCAATTCTAGATCTCTGTACTTCACATGACCTCCTTCACAATTTCACTTCTTCAATTCATTAGCTCTTTTCTTCACTTCATGCATACATGATCATATTCATGCTTCTTCACTATATTCATTACATTACTCTTCATTCCAAATTACAATAAGGAAAACATTCCTTCCTTTATACCACACTCAAGTAGTTACAAATGAGTCGGCATCTTATTACAAAATAAAAGTTTCCACACGCTACATCAAAATTACACAAAACTGTCGGCTTCCAATTACAATAATTCTTTACTCATGTGACCTCAAAGTTTGTGATGTTGTCCACATCACTAACATTGTGTCTTCAACTCCCCTTTAACTATGCAAAACTAGATTCCATCCCGATTAGGAGATATCATCCGATTTCCACAAACCACTACTTAGGAACACTGCCTGAATATTGCTTCCACAAAAATGCTCATAACTTTCATGAATAAATGAATTACTATCTGCGCTCTTAACCATAGACATATAACATATCAAAGAGTATAACCTCAACATCGCATAGCTCCAACTAAATATCCCACGTGCACTAATCAAAACACTGTCTGCTCCTCTGATAGTCTCCAGTAGATCACTGTGTTGACATCAATGACAATCATAGTCATGAATGCAACAACAACTACTACAGAATGGTTGTCAAACATTCAACATTCATTCCTAACAATATCCTTTGAACCTAGGAGATTCACCTTTTGAAAATTGATTCTTTAGATCTATTATTAAACCAACATATAAAAAAATTCTGATGGGTGGATGCACGATCTAGTGTCACCTTTTCGGCTAACTTGGGAGTCTTGGCTGATTTACACTCAGTTGAGTAGGACTTGACTGAGTATATGTAGGCACCATATGATGTTGAATGGTGCCTACATGGTGAGGAAGACTCAACCGAGTCTAACAGGGATTTTAAATACCCCCAAAAACCTCCAAAG
>BSBK01009767.1:222500-245973 GCA_027943335.1 Chamaecyparis obtusa
CTAACTTTAAAATTAATCTTTAATTGATGTTCAATCTAATCAATCTAAATTCAATTTATAGGTAGAATCAATATAATCAATTTATTTAATAAAGATCAATTAATTGAAACCTAACTTATCAATATTTAACTCATGTTCTGAAATCTAATCTAGATCTAAATTCAATTTACCTAGAATCAATCTAATCAATTTATATTAATATAGATCTTGTTAAACTTGAACAATCTTTAATCAATAACGAACGATGGGAGAGAACTCGAGCGGGAGAGAATTTTAAATTTTGAAGGTTCCCTAGCCAGGCATGGATGTCTAGTTGAGGGTTCAGGTATTTACGCAGGTGTGGAGATTGTCATAGTAGATTCTTTGGCTTCTTCTCTAGTACCTATTTTGGGTTTGGCTTTGCATTTGTCAGATCTTGTGTTGTGTCTTAAGGAGAATTTTTCTCCTCGCCAAATTGTCATGGCTAACTCCTCGAAGGAAGTATTATCACAACATTCTCCTAGGCTTTCGATTCAAATCCCTCTGCTTGCCAATGAGAAGGCCTTAGGAAATGGGCCTAACCCTTCTCTGGTGGAGAAGAATGAAAAAATAGTTATTTCCAAGGACCCATAGGTGGGTGTTAGGAATGGGAACATTGAGAGGGGGAAAGGTGAATCGGTGTTCTATAATTAATTTCTCATACTTAAAACTTAACTCGATTACTTAATTGTTAAACTAAATATTAAAGCAAGTAAATTAAACAACCATAACACATAACACCAGATATGATTACAGGGAAACCGTGGCCAAAGGAAAAACCCCAGTGGGAATTAATACCCACTAATAATTGTACTTTGTATTATAAACATGTTAATGTTCCTTTGCCCTGTTAGGAGCAGTCATTACAATGCATTAGTACAATGACTTGGTCAAAGGTCTGACCCTATTAGGAGTATTGAAGCACAAACCTTGTTAGGGGTGGAAGACTCACTACCAGAGCTCACTACTCAATGAGGAAGGCTACAACCTCCTGGATATCCGATACACACTATATCTGCAAAGTGAACTGCTACTATGACACTTCTTGTCTAATCAGTTCCTTTTGAGCAGTGATGCTTTAACCTCTTGTAAAGCTCTATATCATTCTTACTTCTCTTAACACATACTTTGCATACTTCTCTTCTATTATATCTTCTATATCCATCTCATGCTCTAATACAAAAGTGCATGTCTTATATATAGGTGCAACCAAAACTATTTACTAAGTCGGCCTATAACCTATTACATACAATGCTTCCAAATGAATTGGCTCAAGAATGTTTACATACATTAAGATTAACATGTTTATAAAAAATTTACAATAGGTGCATAGCCTTTGCAAAATAATAAGATACAACCTGTACAAAAAACTAACTGTCGGCTCCATGCTCTGTTCTGCTCTGCTGCTTACTAGTTCTGCCACTTCAACTCAAGTTGTAACTTATTCATGCTAACAAATCTGACCATGTGTTCTTAACCATAGCTTACTAAAATTCTCAAAATATTATCTTTAAGGGCACATACCCAAACTTGATCATGTGCATGTGCACTGATGCTCTTTTCAGTAGGCGCTTCATTGATTGTTATGTCTTCCATACTTAGCCAAATTATGATCTTCTAAGTTATTGCACTGAATCGAAAACTTCATATGACTTTTTTTCCATAATGAAAACACTAATCTTAGTCATATACACTATTATATTCAACTTTCCAATAATCTCCCCCTTTGTCATTAATGGCAACAAAGGAATATGGCAAAGTTACTAAACTATATCTTTACACAAAAACTTCTATCATATATTCTTATCTTTTCCTGTATACTATACATCATATGCTATCTATCTTATATCTCCCTTATACCACATTAATCTACTACTCCATATTACTCTACTTCCCTTTGACATTAATGAAAAAGGTCCACAAAAATGAATCTTCAAGTACTTACATAGATAGTACATCCGGGTATGCAATCTTAAGGTTTTGGATCTCTTGCTGCCAAAATGCCTTGAGTGCATCAACTATCTATAGATGGGTGCATAATGTGTAGGTTAGCTTCTCCATCTTTTCCAACTCTATACAGGGACCTTGATCATATGTCACAATAGTGGCATCTATCTCCTTGATGTTTTGATTCAACACATCTAGAGAGGGTGCTAGTGCATGTCTCAATTGTGCTTGTCTATCCCTTATCTTAGCAATCTCCTTTTCTGGCTTCTCAATTTTATCTATCTAACCTTGATAGACATTATTGCACATGTTAATATCTTGAGTGGGATCTTCCACTCATTTTCCTACTACTTCCATCATAGGTTTAGCTTCCTGAATCTTCTTGGAAAAGTCTGAAGTAAGTTTGTCTTTATTCATACAGTGAGCAATAATTTTCCTTCCTTTTACTACTAACTCCTTCAACATAGCTTGACCAACCTTTAGAGAATTAAGGTCAAGTGATAAATTACTTATCAGTTCAGTCAACCTTTTCTTTAGATATTTTCCTTCTGCAATTTTAGATGCTGATTCCTCAAGACTTGAGAAATTTTCTTTGAAACTTATCAAAATAGTGCTGACATCATCCACTCAATGTACACTTGATACTTTCTTATCCTTAGGCACTAGACTATTCAGAATGTTGACTAATTCAACAAATAATGGATTTCTCATTACTCGTTTCTCTTTTTCTTTCTCTATTGCTAACACACTAATCTTTATCAAATCTTCTTCTCCCCAAGAGTCTAAACTTGTTGTATCAGGTGTCAAACTTGAAAACAATGAAAATAATGGCTTAGGAGTAAGGAGTGAGCTTTGACTTACTTCCATAATCTCAGTCTTTACATTCACTAAAATTTTAACTAAAAGTTCTTCTTTATTTTCCTCTTCCTTCTCACTTTCATGTCCTATTAGGTCTTCAACTTGGACTTCTTACTACTTAGGTGATTCTTCACCACATAAAATCTCAGCCTCTTGACTACTTACAAAGGCTTCCTCAAAATTTTCCAGTTCATTATTTGTTGTTGCCATTGATATTTCAACGTTATCAATCATGATAGTGTCATCTTTTATTTCAGGCATGGGTGCAAACTCTAGTGCTTCAGTAGGCGTTGTCACCATGGGCACAGAATCCTTTGGACCTGTCACAGGTGCATTGGGGATCTTAGCTACTTTTTCTTTCTCATAGGGTACTTGGGTTGCAAACGTAGTAGGAGGATACATGTGTCTATGCAAGAACACCTTTTCAAATGCCTTTTCAGTCTCCTTTTCAACCAACTCAGAATCCTTGTTCATAATTCATAGAGTTCTTAGTTTGGTTCTTAGGTGAGGCTTCACCAAATCTAATAATAGTGTTTTCTCTTCAACTGAACAAACTGGGAGACTGTCATCCAATATGTTTTCTCTTATCCAGAAATCTTCTTCTATATCTTGTCTCTTCAAAGAATCCAAAATGTTCCAAACATTCTCTGGAATGACTGTCTTAAGTTCCATAACTATCTTCTTGAACTTAATCATGTGCTTTATGATCATAGAGTGAATCTTTGATTTATCAATCTCATGATACATATCATAAAACTTTGCAATTTGATCTAACCTTCCTTCATCTACTACTGTAGTTCTCAACACTTCAAGATTCGGTCTGAATCCAACCTCGGGAGGTGCTTGAGTGTTTCTACCTTTGCTTCTTATTGTCCTAGAGGATGGGTGGCTTGCGCTGGTATGCGTCTTCCTCTTAGGAATCTTGCTAGGCTTGGGAGATGGAGTTGACTCTAGATCAATAGTAGGTGTAGGCAAAAAGATGTTTTCTTCTATCTTTGTCTTCTTTTCCTTAGGATCATCTAATTTTTCTATTTTCACTTCAGATGAGGGTGCGCTCTCAAGTTGCATTGCAATCTTGGCTTCCCTTGCCTTAACTAGGTCTTCTTGTGTGACACCATGGATTTTTAGAATGTCGAATGTGATCTTTGATTCTTTTCTCTTGGTCGCAACACTTTATAAGACATAGTCTACTTGTCTTGTATTTTATTTTTAAGTACCCCATCTTGGTTCATTTGGATCCTTAGCCACTGATAGGAGGAATTGTGCATAGGCTTCTAGAATGTGTCCCTCTACTTCATATCCAAGTGGATGAATCCACTTTGTCCTTGGCTCAACTGCTTCCATACAAGTGATGTCTGTTTCCACCATGAAGCATATAGTATCCTTGTACATCTCCACTATGCTCTCAGGTATTCTATACCTTCTCTGCATCTTGATTCTAAATGTTTTGATTTCTAATTCCATGTACTCCTTCAAGGCACTCTCTAATGATGCCTTGAATGAGATTTGTGGCGATGTAGGTAGGCTCTTATAAAGGTAAAGATCTGACACTTTACCAACAATGTGAAAGTACATGTAAATGATCAATGACCCAAACTTGAAAACTTTTCTTTTGTCATTCTTGATGGCTATAATGTTGTCTAACAACCATGCATGCAAAATCTCACACAGGTTGAATTCTCCATTTAACTTTACAATTTTGATAGCTTCCAGAATTGTTGCCGCAAACACACTATTCACTCTATTGGCATGCTAGAACTTATAACCAAGTATCATCACCAGGAGCTTGATATCCTTCTCCTCAATGGGCTCAATTGTCATGCTACACTTATCACTACAAGACTTAGAAGCTTGCTCCACTTGTTTCCTAACATCCTTACAGGTGGAAGAATTGTGTTGGTCCTAGGAAGTCTGGTCATCTCATGAATGAGATAAGTATCTATTCTAACAGGGAATTCTCCAATCCAAGATAGCTCATCATGTATTCTTCTCAGTAGGATTTTAATGCATTCAGATTCATAGAACTCATATGTTGTCACATACTTAATGATAGGGTTATTTTCTAAGTCCACGAACTCATCCTTGAATGTCATGTCAGGATTCATCATTGTCTCAATGTGCGACCTTATTCTATCCAATCCCGTAGGTTCCTTCTTGTAGTATATGTATGCGCAAATATCTTCTACATGCATCACTCCCATCAGAGTTCTAGAGAATGCCCCTTCCAAATCATCTAAGACTGACTTAAAATGATGCTTCTTAAAAATGTATCTCTTCCTTTTTAGTAACATCAAACACAATTGGAGTGGCCATTACTTACGTGATCAACTCTCAAATAGGGTTCCAAAGGGTTTCTAAACCGTCATGTCTGAGCTAGGGTTCCATAACCCACTTTCACACTTCTTCCCTGATAAACCAACTGCAATCTTCCAATACTAACTACTTTGATCTCTTGTTCTCTCTAAAGGCTCGAACTTAAATGCAAATGTGTGGATAATGGATCTCAGGTGACTATTAAAGCACCTTTCTACAATTATTGCTTACTACCATAATACAAAATGTAACAGAGAATTCCAAACTTCATTTCTACTAACAGTCAGACTATGTGATCTTGTATACATCATCAACTAGTATCCAAATAACTATAACCAAAGGTGCATACTCTGAGTGTGAGTATACTAGTTGCACAGGGGTCTAGAGATTATCAAGCTCCCCCTATAACCATGAGAGTCATTTATCCAAAAGAAGAAGATGCATCCATTACAGATGTATCCACTACATAGTCATCAAAATTAACTTGATTTACTTCCATCCAAATCTTGCTTGCATCTTCTATAGCTTTTACAAACTTGACTTCTCCAGATTCATCCAAAATTGATCCTTGAGACTTATTAGGGCTTTCTTGTCTTTGTGCTTTTGATCTACAAAAATTTGAGATGTGTCCAACCTTGCTACAAGAGTGACAAATGATTGGAGGCCTTATGTTTTTCGGCGCATTGATGTGAGTTACCATACTGCATTGTCTAGATGTGTGACCATTATAATTGCATATCTGACATGTAATGTTCAAAGGACTTCTAACACTTTTTTGTGGATGATTTCTCTAATTTTACTGAGTCTAATTTATTTGATTTGATCTATAATTCATAGCTCTATGACCAAACTTCTTGCATGAATAACAATAACCATTAAAAGGTCTTACCTCTTTAAAATCTCTTGCTATATGTCCATGCTTGTTACAGGCATAACAAGTTTTGTTTACTGGCTTGCATTCATCTTTAGATGGTTCTTCTTTAGCTTCAGTGTGATTTTCAATCTTCTTGGCTTCTATAGATTATTTTGGTGCTTTCATTATTTCTCACATATCATTGATTTGATTTTGTGCTTCATTGAATCCAATACCACTGGTATCTCCTTTAATCTTCTATGTATACAACTTTGACTCTATTAGATCAATACTTGTGTGCAATTTGTCGATATTGTTCTTTGCTTCTATCAATTCAGATTCCATCTGATTCTTGATGTTTTCTTACTCTAATATTCTCATGTTTTCTTGCATAAGTTCATCATCTAACTGTTTATTTTCTTTGATCTTCTCTTCATAGGCTTCTTGATTATTAGTTATCTTTTCATCCAATTCTTCAATCTGATCCTTTAGAGATGTATTTTCTTCATTCATCTTTTTGACCATTTTTCCCAAATTTGTGTTTGAACAATCTTTCAAATCTTTTCTAAGTTTCTTAATGAATGCTTGTGTGCCACTGACCTTCAATTTCAATTCTTCAATTTCTTTTTCAAATCTATCAAGATCTTCAAGAGTTGCTTCAAGATTCTTCTTTAGATGGTTTACTTCTTCCAAACCCATGATCTCCTTAAGTGGTTAAACTTCTCTTCAGAGGACCAAAGCTCTGATACCAATTGTTAGGAATGGGAACACTGAGAGAGGGGGGGGGGGTGAATTAGTGTTCTATAATTAATTATGATACTTGAAACTTAACTCAATTACTTAATTTTTGAACTGAATATTAAAGTAATTAAAGTAAACAACCATAACACATAACACCAGATATGATTACCGAGAAACCTTGGCCAAAGGAAAAACCCCGATGGGAATTAATACCCACTAATAATTGTACTTTGTATTATGAACTTGTTAATGTTCCTTTGCCCTCTTAGGAATAGTTATTACAATGCATTAGTACACTGATCTGGTCAAAGGTTAGACCCTATTAGGATTCTTGAAGTAAAAACCCTATTAGGGGTGGAAGGCTCATTGTTAGAGCTCAATGCTCAATGAGGAAGGCTACAATCTCCTAGATATCAGATACAAACTATATTTGCAAGGTGAAGTGCTACTATGACACTGCTTGTCTAATCAGTTCCTTTTGAGTGCTGATGCTTTAACCTCTTGTAAAGCTCTATATCATTCTTACTACTCTTAACATATACTTTGCATACTTATACTCTTCTATTATATCTTCTATATCCATCTCATTCTCTAATAGAAAAGTGTGTGTCTTATATATAGGTGCAACCAAAACTATTTACTAAGTCGTCCTATAACCTATTACATACAATGCTTCCAAATTAATTGGCTCAAGTGCGTTTACATACATTGATATTAACATGTTTATAAAAAATTTACAATAGGTACATAGCCTTTACAAAATAATAAGATACACGCTATACAAAAAACTAACTGTTGGCTCCATGCTCTATTCTGCTCTGCCACTTACTGGCTATGTCACTTCAACTCGTTGTAACTTCTTCATACTAACACATCTAACCATGTGTTCTTAACCATAGCTTACTAACATAATCAAAATCTTATCTTCAAGGGCGCATACCAAAACTTGATCATATGCACATGCCCTGATGATTTGTTCATCAGGTGCTTCACTGACTGTTATGTCTTTCATACTTAGCCAAATTATGATCTTCTAAGTTATTGCACTGACTCCAAAACTTTATATGACTTTGTTGCCATAATGAAAACACTAACCTTATTCATATACACTAGTATAGTCAACTTTCCAATAGTGGGGTCCTACAAAGTGACTAGCACTTATAATGTCAAGGTCAACTCTTCTCCTACCAAAAGGTGGTAGGAAAACCTGGGAGCTAAAGGGCCAAGAAATATTTCATCTCCGGTAGTGAGTGTTATGGAAAATCTCCAGGCTGGAGAAGTAACGATTTTTTTTCCTAACTCTCTGGTGGATTACTAAGTTTCTATTATGGAACTCTCACTATTTGGTAAGTTCTTGGGCCCTAATCCCAATATTGAAATGGTTAGATCTTTTTTTAAGAAAAGATGGATTTTAAAGGGTCAGGTTGACACCGCTGCTTTACCCAAAGGTATCTTGTCCTTTTCCTTCTCTAATAAAGAAGACCTAAATTATGTCTTATGTGGAGGTCCTTGGATGTTTGGTAGAATGGTCGTTGACTTCTGTAAATGGGCTCCAAATTGGGACTATTCTGAAAATAAATTCATGGCTACCCAGGTCTGGCTTGGGTTAGATTTCCTAGCTTTCCTCTTGAATACTGGAATGAGGAAGTGTTTAAGGGTTTGGACTCAACCTTTGGGGGGAGCTTCTCTCAATAGATTCTATGATAACTTCCAAGTCTCATCTAGTTTTTGTGAGGATTTCTGTCAATATAAGCCAGTTTGAAAACCTTCCTTTAGCTATTAATATTAACTCCAAACTAGTTTTATGGAAGCAGGAGGTGGAATTTGAATCCCTTCCCTCACCTATTTTGTGTGTCATGAAATGGGCCATTGGGCTAAGAACTGTCTAAAGAAAGTTAAAAAGGATATTAAGAAAATGGATTCAAGTCCTAAACCTCTTAAGGAGACCAAACCAGTTTCGAAGGAGGTTAAGCAATCTATTGTGGTTGAAGGTGTTAGTGTTAACAAGGTGGATTCAGTTGTGGTTGGAGGTCAAAGAGACATGGTAGAATTGAATGGTTAGCCAGACTTGGAAGATGGGGAATTCATTGAATCTATTTCCCATGTCTCAGATTCTTTGGTCAGTGGCCCTCCCCCGGAGCTTACTCCTAGTATGGTGAACCCTGAGTTCCTATCTCTGGAAGGTTGTGTTGCACCCTTGGGCATGCAGATGGAGGAGCTCCTTGTTGCTATGGAGGTTTTAGTTCCTATCCAAGTTGATGACTTTAACATCAAAGGTTTTTGAATCAATGTAGAGGTTTCTCAACCATTCAGTGAAGTGATGGAGTAGTTATGCTCACCTAGGAACCCTAGAAAGTTTGATGAAGAGGATTCTTCTTTAGTTCCTTACACCCATTGTGGTAGTGGAGATGATGACCCTTTGGTCTGGGATGGTCTTGATCTTCTGGATAACAGGAATGGAGCTCCCTAGACCATTCAAATGGGGAAGAAACAAAAAAGACAATAGAAAAATCTTTCAACTCCTAGCTCAAAGGGTGTAGTAATTCATAGTAAAGTAGATGTGGGATCCAAGGTTCTTCTGAAGGTGGACATTGGATCTCAGAAAAAATTCCAAGGGAGAAGCTTAAACAAAGAGATTAGACAAAGAGAAAGAAAGAAGGATATTACGGATGGCAAGTAGTTGACCATCCAAGATGTTTGTACCCCAGTTAAGAAATGAAATTCATCTCATATAATATCAGGGGGTTGAATGCCTCTCATAAGAAGGAAACACTTAGGAACTTTGTTAGAGATCACAAACCTAAAATTATTCTTATGTAGGAGACCAAGATGGGGAAAGATAAAGTGGAAAAGATTAGAGTCTTTAAAAATGGTGGTGTTGTGGGATCTAGTTCTGATGGTGCCGTAGGTGGTAATGCTATCTTCTAGAACCTCAATAATATTAGAGGTGAAGTCTTAAGTGAAAATATGAATTGTGTAAGCATTAAATTTGTCCACCTCAAGTGTGATTTTGTTTGGGTTACTACTAATATTTATGCTCCTAATGCCAAAGCTAGTAGAGCTAAGTATTGGAAGTTGGTTGAGAATCAGAGGATCTCTTTCTAAGATTCTCCCTAGTTCATTATGGGAGATTTCAACTGTCCTTTGAAAAAAAATGAAGAGTTTGGAGGGATTGATAGCCAGAATCACCTGGATGGTAGAGTTAAGCTCATGGATTTTGTTAATAAATAGGTTCTCTTCAACATTGAGTTCTAGGGTGTTAATTATACTTGGTAAAAAAAAAGAGTTGGTTTGGATCTTATCCAGGTCCGTCTGGATCATGCTCTTCTCTCTGGATGTTGGTTCAAAAGTCTTGGCTATTCTCTTTCCTCTCTCACAAAGATTGGGTCTGATCATTTCCCCATCTCTTTTGTTGTTGATTCGATTAAGACTACTAGTAATCTCCCCTTTAGATTTGAGAAAATGTGGATCGATCACCCAGAGATTGAGCAGATGATTAGTGGTTGGTGGAATGCTAACATTCAAGGCACCACTATGTTCAGGGTGTCTAAAAAGCTCCAACATATTAAAAAGAGTATTAAATCTTGGAGTAAGGAAGTGTTTAGTGACATCTTTAAAACAAAGCATGTGCTGAAAAGGGGTCTTGATGATATTGAAGAGACTATCCAACAAATCGGCATGTCTCGAGATCTCAAGGATAGGGAGGAGATTCTTTTGGCCAAAACTCATAATATCATTTCCAAAGAGGAAGTGTACTAGAGACAAAGGTCAAGATCGATATGGATCAAAGCTGGAGATAATAATACCAAGTTCTTCCACACATCTGCTTCTAAACACAAAGTGTCCAATAGAATTTCTAGACTCAGATTGGATTATGGGGAGGTAAGTAATGATAAGGACATTTCTTTGGCTATGGTTTAATTTGTATCTTCTCTCTTCTCTAAAGATCTTTCTCTTTCCCTGGATAACCAAGCATTGCTTCTTGAGGCCATTCCCTCTATTGTTGATGATGTTACTAATAAGAAGCTCACTGTTATTCCTTCCTCGAAGGAAATCAAGACTATTGGTTTCTCTTTTGAGGGTGATAAGTCACAGGGATCAGATGGGTTTCCTTGAAATTTTTTTCATAAATTCTGGCATATTGTGGACCAGGATATTTGCAATGCTATGAAAGAATTATTTGGGTC
Source organism: Chamaecyparis obtusa (assembly GCA_027943335.1). Taxonomy (NCBI): domain Eukaryota; kingdom Viridiplantae; phylum Streptophyta; class Pinopsida; order Cupressales; family Cupressaceae; genus Chamaecyparis; species Chamaecyparis obtusa. The sequence goes on from BSBK01009767.1 coordinate 233,418, forward strand.
TAGAACTATACTTAAATAAATTAATGCTACCTTCATTATCCTGATTCACATGAAGCCTAGAGCTAACTCAGTTGATTCCTTCAGGCCAATCAGTTTATGTAGTTCAGTGTATAAAATTTTCTCCAAGGTTCTTACCCTTAAGTTGCTAGTGATTCTCCCCAATATTATCTCTCCCCAACAGAGTATCTTTTTCCCTGGTAGGCAAATCCTTGACTCTATTATGAAGGTGCACGAGGTTATTCATTTGACTCAGTCTTCTCTCAAATTTGGTTTTATGTTGAAACTTGACCTCTCAAAGGCTTATGATCGGATGGACTGTGATTTTTTTATCAAGGTTCTTCGCTCCTTTGGATTCTATGATAAACTCTTGCAGATGGTGTTCCAACTCATTAGTACTTCTATGGCTATGGTTATTATGAATGGCTCCTCCTCCAAATTCTTCAAGCCTTCCAGGGGGCTTTGACAAGGTGATCCCTTTTCTCCAATTCTCTTTTCCATCTTGGTGGAGTGCCTTGGTGGCTATTTTCAGAGACTGGTGACTGGTGGATCCATCAAGATCCTCACTCCTTATTCTAGGTCGTGGTCCCGTGAGAAATTTGTTGATAACACTATCATCATGGGATCTTCATCCATCTAGGAGGCTATAATGATTAAACATGCTCTTTCCAATTATTCTCTGGGTGCTGGTCAAATTGTTAATTGGAACAAGAGATCTCTTTTTTTTATTAATACACCTATGGAAAGACAGAATAGAATTGCCAAAATTATTGGATGTGATATTGGTGCTTTACCCACCACTTATCTTGGTCCTCCCTTGGGATTAAAACCTCCTGACTCTTTTTGGGTCAGAATTGTGGACAAATTCAATAGGAAATTAGCTCACTGGAAAGGAGCCTTGCTTAGTCAAGCTCGTAAAATCCAACTCCTAAAGGCCTCTATGTAGAGTCTCCCTATCTATGCTCTAAGTCTGTTAAAGATTCCTGGTAAATTTGAAAACATTATTGAGAAGATTCAAAGAAATTTTCTTTGGTGAGGTGTGGAAGAAAGAAAGAGATGGGAATTTGTTTCTTGGGATAAGGTTTACACTCCTAAGAAGTGGGGAGGTTTGGGGATCGACCCCTTAAGAGTTACTAATTAGGTGTTACTAGCTATGAAAATTTAGAGGATCTTTGGTGAGAAAAAAGAGTTGAATGAGATCATCCACAATAAATATCTCTACTCTTTCCCTCATATTTCAGATTTTATGATGTCTATTGTGAAGGTGCAGGGTTCTTTTATTTGGAATTGCGTCCATCAAGCTAAGGAGATGACCTTCAAGGGAGCTAAATGGTATTTGGATAATGGCAAAAGAATTAAATTCTGGGATGACTTTTGGCTCAAATATTTTCCTCTGAACTTTTTCCCTTCCTTGCGGCCTTTTATTGACATCTACTTATTGAGATTTGGTGTGTGGGTTAGAGATTATTGGGAGAGCCGGTCTTGGATTGATCTTTCTATTGTTGATATTGTTCTTAAGCCTCTGTTGTTAGATCTGAATGTTTGGAAAGTGGACACTACCAATGTAGATAAGCTGATTTGGTGAATTCTCCCTTCTGGAGCCTTTTCTATCACTTCTACCCTTGAGATTTTTTTGAAGCAACCAGATCCTCCTCCCTTTTGGGCCCACATTTGGGATAAACAGTTAATTCCTAAAATTAATATTTTCTTTTGGATGGTTTTGTAGAACAAGATTATTACTATTGATAATCTCCAAAAGAGAGGTATGATTATGCCCAACAGATGCTTTCTATGTAATAATGTTGAGGAGTCGATTTACCATTTGGCTATCGACTACCTGTACTCCTGGGAAGTCTGGTGTGATCTTATTTTGCAATGCTGGAAGTTATGTTGTTTTTTTCCTAATAATATGGAGAATTACTTCACCTAATGGAGAAATGTGAAGGTTCCTATGGATAGGCTATTGTGGAATATCATCACCCCTCATGTTATTTGGAAACTGTGGAGAGAATGCAATGATAGAGTTTTTAGAGATACTACCCTCCCTCGGGTGGTGATTGCTAAGAAGATTAAGAGAAGTATAATGGAGAACTGTACTACCACAATTGGAACGAAGCTAGATTTCTTTGTTGGAGGTAATGCTACTAGCACCAAAGTGAAGTCCTCTTCCCAAAGGGAGAATGCCATCTAGCTTTCCTCCCTCCTGGACGGATCAAAGTCAATTTTGATAGTGTGGCAAAGGGTAACTTGGGTCTTGCTAGCTGTGGTGGGCTTATTAGGGATGACATGGAAAATTGTCTTGCTGTCATGGTAGTCTACATTGGTGTGTAGATGAATCATGTGGTAGAGGCTATGGATCTCCTTCAATCTTTAAAAATTATACATAAGGACATGTCCCTGAATGTGTGGATTGAAGGTGATTCCATGAATATTTTACATTATATTAAAGGTGTGATCAAGTCATCATGGTTTATTAGGGAAATTATTGAGGAGGCTCAGATTATCATTATCTCCTTTACATAGGTTATTATTTCCCACAACTTCCAAGAGGCTAAGTATTTTGGATGTGTTAGAAAACATCACTGTCAGGGCTAAGGACATCATGACTTGACAAGGAGGTAAGGATTTGACTGTTGATTTGAAGGCCAAGTTGGCATTTGACAAGACTCACAACAAAAGATCAAATTTAGAATATCTTATAAAGCTATGATGAAAAGACACAAGTTTATTAATGTAGTTATAAGGGTTACATAAAGTTTTGACTTTCCCAAGATAACCGAGCAACACACGTATATTAGTGTGGGTCCAATTTGAAGGTTGCCATTGTTTTCTATCTCTAGTTTATTTCTGCTATTTTTGTTGCGAGCTTCTTCTCTGAGGGCATAATAGGTGGTGGGCTTAATCATAGGGAGCTGAAGGACTATATTAAGTGGAAGAATATGACTGAGGTTTTGGATAAGCTTAGGAAGGGTGGCCTCACCATGTATATGGAAGGCCTTCATGGATTCAAAGATGAATTCACTATGGCTTTTTTGGAGTCCTAGAAGGACAGTACTGTGACCATAGGTGGAATGACTAGGAAAATCACCAAAGAGATTATTGCAGAGGTGTATGGGTTAAACATTAAGGGAATGAAGTTCTATAGAGACAAGAATATCTCCCAAAAATCTATCCAACATTTCCCTAAAAATAAGGTGGAGGCTGAGTGCTTGGTGAAGGAATCTAGTGGTTGTTATGATGTGGATTCTTTCAAGGAGATTTGGGTGAAGGTCTTTACTTCTATCATGGAGTATATCACTTTGGATGGTAGGTATAAGCATGCTCACTCCTATCATTTCATGTTTCTTTGTCATTTCAGACACAAGGTTAGGGTTTCTCTCTCGTTATTTCTACTATAGTCCCTTCGTCATAGCATTATTGATCATAGGAAGAAAGGGAACAAGCCCATTTTGCATGAGGGCCTTATTCTCCTAATTGTGGATCATATTAAGAAAATTTCCATTAGTAGCCCTATTATATCCTCTCCTAGGGTCTCTTGTTCTACCAAAGCTTTGGGGAAACGTATTAGGGAAGGGGAGAGAAAAGAGGAGATGTCAGTTGGTAAAAAATTGAAATTGGATAAGAAGGGTGGCATGGAAACTGATTCTGATGGTGAGTGTGTTGAGGGTTATGCTTCCACTATTAAGTCATCTTATGAGGAAAGAAAAGAGTCTCTGTTAGCTTCGGTCAGTGTTTTTGGTGACAATGGGGATAAGGATGAGGTAGCTACTGCTGCCAAGGATATTGTGAATGACCATGTTGCTATTGACAAAGATGAGGATGGGGATAAATATGAGGATGTGGGAGGTTAGAAGGTCCCCATTCTGGTTAATTATGATAGCTCTGAGGAACATGATGTTCCTATCTCCCCCAAGTTGGAAGTGGTTATGGAAGTGCACTCAGAGAGGAAGGAGGACAATGATACCCCTATTTTGAAACTTGATGAGAAGGGTAATTACCGTTCTAGCTCTAGGAACATTCCCTTTGTGAAAACTATAGACATGCAAGAGTGGAATGTACAACTCCTAAAATAGGATATGGATGATAAGATCGACCCCCCTTTTGGTGTCCTTCAAATGGAAAAGGTGATGTCAATGTATTCATTTTGCCTAATGAAATGGGTCTTCCAAGAAATTAAAATCCTCAACCTAAAATTGTGTTCCCTCCCTGCCAAGGTTGATCTTCTATAGGGGAATTTGTCTACTAGGTTGGAGGGGATTGATGTCCAAAAGGTCAACAAGCATGAGAAAAACATGAAGGAAATATGAGACAAAATGGAAAACTTGGAGAACAGTCTAAAGAAGCACATGTTGGATAATAACCTTTTCATGGGGTCTACGATGGAGTGCTTCATGACTATCAAGGTAGAGCTAGATGCTGGGTCTCCTACCATGAAGATCGAACATGATAAAGTGGATGTGCATGATGCTGGTCCTGGCAAATGCACTCAATCTGTAAAAAGGAACAAGATCCATGATAGGATCTTAGAGCTTTCATATTTTAACGCGGCCATCAAGAAAGTATCTGAGGCAAAGAAAGAGGCAAAGGGAACTCGTCTGGAGTTTTCCTAGGTCCTCTTGTTCCCCTATTCCTATTCTTTTTTAGTTGTAAGGGTTATTTGTTGTGTGTTTTTTCTGGTTTCTAGTTTTTTTGTTTTTTGTGCTGGTTCTAGGTCTTGCAGGCTAGTTTCTAGGTCTGTTTCATTTCAGTGAACTTAATGCTTATTCCTTTTTTGTAGGACTTATAAAACAAGTTTTTACCTACAATAAAAAACAATCTTTAATCAATACCTAATAATACTTTTAATAATACCCAATAAGACCTAATAAAGGCCAACTAAGACCTAATAATACCCTTAAGATCCTTAACACCAGCTAAGATCCTTAAGACCTAATAGGACCTAATAAGACCTAATAGGACTCTTTAAGACCTAACATGACTAATAAGACCTAATAGGACCCTTAAGACCTAATTATACCCTTAGGACATAATAAGACCTAATTAGACCTAATTAATACCAACCAAGACCATTAAGACCTAGCATGACCTAATAGGACCCCTTAAGACCTATCATGACCTAATAGGACCCTTTAAGACCTAATAGGACCCCTTATGACCTAACATGACCTAATAAGACCCCTTAAAACCTACCATGACCTAATAGGACCCTTTAAGACCTAACACAACTATTAAGACCTAAGATGACCCCTTAAGACCTAACATGATCTAAGAGGAACCCTTAAGATGTAACATGACCTAATAGGACCCTTTAAGACCTAACATGACTAATATGACCTAATAGGAATCCTTAAGACCTAACATAACCTAATAGGACCCCTTAAGACCTAACATGATCTAATAGGACCCTTTAATACCTAACATGACTAATAAGACCTAATAGGACCCCTTCAAACCTAAAATGACCTAATAGGACCCCTTATGAACCTAACATGACCTAATAGGACCCCTTGAGACATAACGTGACCTAATAGGACCCTTTAAGACCTAACATGACTAATAAGACCTAATATGACCCCTTAAGACCTAAAATGACCTAAGAGGACCAATTAAGACCTTACATGACCTAATAGGACACCTTAAGACATAATTATATACCCTTAGGAACTAGTAAGACCTAGTTAGACCTAATTAATACCAACTAATAACCTTAAGATCTAACATGACCTAATAGGACCCTTTAAGACCTAACATGACTAATAAGACCTAATAGGACCCCTTAATACCTAACATGACCTAATAGGACCCCTTAAAACCTAACGTGACCTAATAGAATACTTTAAGACCTAAGATGACTAATAAGACCTAATAGGACCCCTTAAGACATAACATGAACTAATAGGACCCCTTAAGACTTAACATGACCTAATAGGACCCCTTAAGATCCAACATGACCTAATAGTACCCCTTAAGACCTAACATGATTTAATAGGACCCTTTAAGATCTAATGTGACTAATAAGACCTAATAGGACCCCTTAAGACCTAACATGACCTAATAGGACCGCTTAAGACCTAACATGACCTAATAGGACCCCTTAAGACTTGACATGACCTAATAGGACCCTTTAAACATGACTAATAAGACCTAATAGGACCCCTTAAGACCTAAGATGACCTAATAAGACCCTTAAGAACCTTAAGACCTAATTAAGACCCTTAAGACCCAATTAAGACCTAATTAAGACCCTTAAGACCTAATAAGACCTAAATAAGACATAATTAAGATATAATACGTGTGATCAATCTATTCTAATCAATAGAAAAAGGTAAATTGAAATTTTTGATCAATTAAAGTTTAATTTACCTATCTAATCAATTTCTAAATAATATATATAGAGTGTCCAATTATTCAATCTAGAACCAATCTATTCTAATCAATTAAGACCTAGAATCAATCTAATCAATTTCTAATATCTAGAGTGGAATTATTCTTGATCTAGAATCTTGATCTATTCTAATCAATTGAAAAAAATATTGAAAGTTCTAATTAAAATTAAAGTTCAAGTAAAAAGTATTGAAAGTTCTAATTAATTAAAATTCAATTTACCTATCTAATCAATCTAATCAATATAGAAATATAGACTGGAAAAGGTATTTATTGTTCACTTGGTCTAATCAATTAAAATTCAATTTATATTTAATCAATATAAATTCAATCTAATCATGAATTTCAAATCATTTATAGTTTTTAAGTTTCAAATAGGATTTTTTAGGTATGCACAAATTAAAAGTCTTCAAGTTAAAGCTCCTAATACATGTAGTCTAGATCCTCTTTATCTTTTATTATCTCAAAAAGATTTTCATACTCTTCAATAGGCAACTTCTACTTTTGGTTTCCAGGTGACCCTTTTTTTTGGCACAGTTTCAAACTATAATTTTGTTGTTATAACCAAGAGACTATAATGTAGAACTCTCTGTCCAGACATGTATTCAATAAATTAAAATCCACTTTTTTCGATCTTAGCTTGTTGATAATAGGTTCCTTCAATAACAACTAAAATGGTCAGATATTGTTGTCCATCACCATCGATAATTTCTTCAAGCAACTTGTATTTTTCATTGGTGCATCTTAGTGGATTATAATCTACACCTTCTGTAGTCTCGAGATCTGCAACCACAACAAAAATATCACTTGTACAATTTATATGTATGTACAAGTTTGTTATAAACCTCAAGAATTATATATATATCTATCTGTGTGTGTGTGTGTGTGTGTGTGTGTGTGTGTGTGTGTGTGTGTGTGAGAGAGAGAGAGAGAGAGAGAGAGATGCACCTGTAACAACTAAATCAAAAACACATTTATAGTCAGCTGAATATATAGGATCATGGATGTCTATGTCATTTTCATCATCTTCATAAGGAGGCATTCTGATTAACTCTTTTTTATCCCATTATGAAACATAGCCATTTGCAATATTAACACATTGACTCATTGTGTTATTGTTAAGATAATCTTCACAAAAGCATGATTTATCTCTTAGTTGAATCAGTGGAGTCTTGTGTTGTCCTATAGTCATCACTTGATGAAAACTTCTAATTCTAACAATTGATTGAAAATTGTAAGGATTAATGCAGTCAAGGATGGAGGATCCAATTAAGGACTATCCAAACTTGTAGCCAAACAATAACACAATGAAATTACACAACACCCAACTAGATCTAAAGGAAAATAGATACCTTATTTATAAACAACTAATTACATGCAATGTGTCAAGCTGTAAGGCCTTCCCAGTTACAGCCAATTACAATGCAAGAAACAGTTCAAGAAGATCATGCAAGATCCAACACACTTCTAGCTAGTTCAGTCTAGAAAACTATCAGCAACTGATGGAAACCCTAAGGTAGATCTAAACTTGAGCTCGCAAGCCTCCAAGAAATCTCCTTGTCTCCAAGACTCAACAACTAGCTCTGCTATCAAACTATCAGATAAGAATCTAATCTGCAAGATCTCGCAGGATCTTTTCCATAACTTCACTTCTCCTTAGCTAGCCTGGGTCTACAACACAATAGGACACTGGTAGGAACTCCAAGAAAGATCTAAACTTGTGCTCGCAGGCCACCAAGCAATCCTCTTGTTCCTAAGCTCGCAATCTACTAACTCTGCTATGCTTCTACCTTCCAGATCTACTCTATATGTCTAAGATTTGTACTACCCAAATCTACCTCTAAACAACTACCCAAGCACCCCTTAAGCACTAATACTCAGCCACAAGTTGGCTGGATGAAACAATTAACTCTTACAAATAAATATTAAATGCCAAACATTAGTCGGCTCTTAAATATCCTTACAAATAAATTCTCCATGTCGGCCTCTAGATCCACATAGGAGAATGCAACACACTAGATCTAGGTCCCCACACATCCAACGGTCAATCCATAACTCAAGGAGCGTGACCCAAATTAAATACACCAGTCGGCCAAGCTGATTCACCAACAACATCTGTCAGTAATCCAAAGTACCAAGTGCCAGAAAATGTACCGAGCTCCACAAGCATTATCGAGCACCAAAAATGTCAAGTCTCCTTCCATGACTGAGCTTCCTTTAGTGACCAAGTCCTCCATCGACCAAGCTACTTTAGTGACCGAGCAATAGACATAAATACTGAGACCCCATCGGTAACCGAGCACTGAGCAACAAAACACCAAGTCACTGGGTGACCATTATCCACCAAGATCCACCAGCACTTCCAACTGAGAATCACTGCCATGATCACCAAGCTCCATTGGTGAAGCCATACAAACTTCAACCGAGAACTACCATCAAAGACTGAGAAACTCCAGTCTTCTACCGATATCACTAGCCAATTAACTAAAATCCACCAGATAGTTACCAAGACTACTAGAATCTTGAGGAGCTGAGGATTCCCCTAGATCAGACACTTGGGGTAAATAGGAAAGTGTGTCCCACACTTTACTCCTTCAATAAAACCTACCATCCACTTCATCTTCACACAAGGCTTGTCAATCCACAAAGGAAAATCTACAAACTCATCAGCCAAGTCCTCCTTAACCAATTTGTCACCAACCAGTCAGTATGTTCAACATCTAGAACAAACTAAGGATTCAACCCAACACCAAGTATTAAGTCAGAATGCCATCTCAGAATCTCATCACAAGACTTATCACCATCAACCAATAACTCAAGTCTACAACTAGAAAACAAAATCTATACTTCAACATCGAACAAAAGAAATTTGGTAACACCATCATCATAAAGGTGTTCAGCAACAAGTAACTCTTCACCAACAATAGTCTGATCAAGCACAACCAGATGCTCTGCAATTTCCATATCAGATAGAATCGACTAAACATGAAAACCAATCTCCTCACCAGCCTCAGCAAGGTCAACAACAACATCGGTAAGCACAGGTAACTTAGCAACAGTCACAAGTCTCTACAGGTTTCATGTCAAATTCCACCAACTAAACATCAAAAAAAACTTCACATGCTTCCACATGTCTTCTCTCTCAAAACAGTCTTCTAATAGGACATACAACTTTCCTCTAGATCGGCATGCTCCAAATTTGGTAAGCTCTTCAAATCTCAACAATACTTTCCTTCACTAGGTTCTTAACTCAGTACTCCATATGGCTCAACAAATATGTTTCCCATTGAGAAAACCTCTTAGAAATCTTCACTTCCACCACATCATAGAGATCTACAATCGCACCAAGGTTCAATCTTCTTGAAGACACCCTCAAAGATAAGAAACCCTCTGAAATAAACCCTATACCGACCACCTTGTGACAACCTCCAAGTTGTATGCAAGTAAGATCTCAACTTGCCACCTCGCATGAACAACCAGGCCACGATTTCACAAGTTCAGTAAAATGGATCTGCAACTCAGATTGTGCACAATCTCTTTGCCAACCTTTCTCCAAACAAGATTAACTCAACTTTGATACCACTTAATGTAGTCAAGGATGGATGATCCAATTAAGGACTGTCCAAACTTGTAGCCAAACCATAGCACAGCGGAATTACACAACACCAAACTAGATATGAAGGAAAATGGATATATTTATTTATAAATAACTAATTACATGCAATGTGTCAGGCTGTAAGGCCTTCCCAGTTATGACCAATTACAATGCAAGAAATAGTTCTACAAGATCACGCACGATCCAACACACTTCTAGCTAGTTCAGTTCTAAAAACTATCAGCAACTGATGGAAACCCTAAGGAAAATATAAACTCGAGCTCACAAGCCTTCAAGAAATCTCCTTGTCTCAAAGCCTCAACCACTAGCTTTACTATCAAACTATCAGATAACAATCTGATTTGCAAGATCTCGTAGGATCTTTTCCACAACTTCACTTCTCCTCAGCAACCCCAAGTCTGCAACACAACAAGACACTGGTAGGAACTCCAAGAAATATCTAAACTTGTGCTTGCAAGCCACCAAGAAATCTTCTTGTCCCTAAGCTCACAAGCTACTAACTCTGCTATACTTCTACCTTCCAGATCTACCCTATCTGTCTGAGATCTGTACTACCCAAATCTGCCTCTAAACAACTACCCAAGAAACCCTTAAGTACTAATCCTTAGCCACAAGTTGGCTAGATGAAATAATTAACTCTTACAAATAAATATTAAATGTCGAACATCAGTCGACTCTAAAATAGCCTTACAATAAATAATTTCTCCATGTCAGCCTCTAGATCCACATAGGAGAATGCAACACGCCAGATCTAGGTCCCCACACATCCAATGGTCAATCCATATTTTGAGGAGTACGACCAAATTAAATGCACTAGCTGGCCAAGTTGATTCACCAAGAACATCTGTCGGTGATCCAAAATACCAAGTGCCAGGAAATGTATCGAGCAAACATACCAATTGAGTTCCACAAGCATTACCAAGCACCAGAAATGTCGATTCTCCTTCCATGACCAAGCTTGCTTCAGCAATCGAGTCATCCAACAATCGAGCCACTTCAGTGACTGACCAACAAACATAAACAACGAGACCTCGTCAGTAACCAAGCACCAAGCAACAAAACACCAAGTTGTCAGGTGACCATCATCCATTGAGATCCACCATGAATTCCAACTGAGAATCACTACCATGATCACCGAGGCTCCATCAGTGAAGCCAAACAAACTTTGACTGAGAAACTCTTGTCTTCTACCAAAATCACCAGCCAATTAACCAAAATCCACTAGACAATTTACCGAGACTGCCAGAATCTTTAGGAACCGAGGATGCCCCTGCATCAAGAATTCAATTGATTGATATCTGAATTGGATGGATTGATATATCTCAGTTCAACTATGAAAAATGTGAAATGCAACATATATGTATATATTGTACAGGCTATATATATATGTATATCTTATGTGTGTGTGTATATATATAATGTGTGTGTGTGTGTGTATGTATACACACACACACACACACACACACACATAAAACACAACAAGTTAAAATACATGTGACAGGTACAATACATAGTTTTTATAATTTGAGTTTGAAAAATGAAAGTTTTAAATTTACCCTATCACTTCCCAAAAGTAATGTTTGTTGTATTTTGTGTCTTGAGTAGAGAAATGATTTTGACACCATTCAACAATTTTAACAATTTAGCATATATACATATATGTAATTAGTTTATTTCTAGTAAATGAAGATTAAAGAACATGTGTACATGTAATGTGAAGTTAAATAGGAGCAAGTAAACATGTTGAATATCAAAATTTATACATACCTTAAGTTCATGTTGTCAGAGTGCATGCTTTACACATGCTCCTGCTCCATCATGCTCTCCTTTTCAATGTCCACTTTCAGAGAAGTTTCAATGAAACTTAGCATTGTGTCTAGCATGGTTGCATGGCTAACCAATTAAAGGCTTTTGCAGACTTAAATTGACCTACAATTTAAATTTACAAAATTGTACACACACATGAAAATTTAATTTTTATTTAAGTAAATTATATATATATATATATATATGTGTGTGTGTATATACATACATACATACATACATACATACATACATACATACATACATATATATATATATATATATATATGTATATAAATACATATATATAGATGTATATATATATATATGTATATATATATACACACACATATATTGTATACACACACACACACACACACACACACATATATATATATACATATATATATATATGTATATATATATATATGTATACATATATGTGTGTATATATATATATATGTATATATATATATACATATATGTGTATATACATATATATATATATATGTGTGTGTGTGTGTATACATATATATGTATCTATATATATATATATGTATATATATATATATGTATATACATATATATATATATACATATATGTATAGATATATATATGTATACATATATATGTATATATATATATATATATACATACATATATAAGTATATGTATATATGTATATATATATATATACATATATATATATATGTATATATATATACACATATGTATATATGTATATACATATATAT
>BSBK01009768.1:0-53450 GCA_027943335.1 Chamaecyparis obtusa
TTTTGATTTATTTGGGACGCAATGACCAACAAAGCTATGGATGATAGGGATCCACATAAAAGAGTTGCATAACTGAGTAATATCATACTTACATGCATCATTAACCAATGAGATTGTAAAGCGGGTACTAACATTGCAGATTGCTGCATTTTATCCGGAAGACCTAAAGTAGCAAAACCATGAGTTAACATAGCACTTGGCGCGGTGATTGCACCTAACCACCAAGCATCCTGGCCCCGTAGTTCTATAACTATATGAATCATGGAGGAAGTCCATGAAAGGAACATGAATGACTCATACAAATTACTTAACGGTAAATGTCCCGAATAGAGCGAACGGGCAACTAATACTCCCGTTATACAAATACACGTCACTATCATGCCCTTTCCTCCTGAATTACTTAGTTCTTCACTTTTATAAACTAAGGTTCCCCAATAAATAAGAGTGATCACAAAAGTAAGAGAAAAAGAGACATGAGCTGATATATGTTCTAGAGTTATAAATATCATAATAAACCCATTTATTCTTTAATATAGGATTCGTTTCGTAAGAGAAGGATCAAATCTATTGATATGTAATCAATCATATTGACATAGATCGAACAATGATAGTAATTTACTATATATAGGTACTCCATAAGTAATAGATATATATCTCATTTTTTTTTTTTTGATTAGATAGACTTAGACAAATGTAGTGTAGAGGTACAAGCACGAGATTAGAAAAATTGATATCAAAGCTATATTTTTCCATCTATATTAATAAATGGAATTAAAATGAATGAATTTTCTTTTTTTTTGTATATACGTTCTCTGTTATAAACGCATCTTGATACTTTGTATCATATCTCAAACTCAAATCGAAAAAGATTTGATGGTTAAACTAATAGAATCAAAAAGGAGCTTTCCTTTTTGTACATGAGATGTTCGTGTTCATCCTATATTCTTAAATAAATATAGGAGAATGCAAATCCTGCGGCCAGAATCTTATTTTCTTCTAAATATCTTATTCTAGAATGTATTTTTTTTTCTTTTTTTGCACTCAATGAGAATCTTGTATTTCATAAAAATTAGGTGCAATATAGTCTTTGCGCAAAGGCCACCCAATCCAACTTTCTGGCATCAATATACGTTTTAGACATGGATGACTTTCATAAAATATTCCCAACATATCATAAGATTCCCGTTCCTGGAAATTAGCACCTTTCCAAATACATAGAACAGACGGGATTCTCGGATCTTCCCTTGGGACAAGTACTTTTATACACACCTCTTCGGGTTCATCTGCATTATCCTTTATTATCGTAAGATGATATACACTAGCTAAGGAACCCCCTGGTGCTACATCATAAGCACACTGAGAACGGAGATAATTAAAACCATAAACGTATAAAGCAACGGCTATAGAGACCCAATCTTCAGATTTGATTTGTAATGTTTCTGTGCCTTGGTAATCAAAACCCAAAGGTCTATGAGCTAACTTATGCTTGGCTAGCCAAGCAGATAATCGACCTTGCATTTGATTACTATTTATTGTCAAAGTATCTGTATAAAGATTTGACATTTCTCATGGAATTTTCAAACAAAATTGATTTCCTGCTCGTTACTTTTTACTAACGATTATTCATTCGCCAGCAAACTCTCGTATTTTCAAATGTTTCAAAGGGTATGATATCTCTGAAATCGATTCAGATGTTTTGGGAGTTATCTCTAAAGTCGATTCACGAGATTCATAAGATTTATGAAAAAACTTATCCTCCTTAGTTTCAATACGAATACTGGACCCAATATTAAACTTATGCTTTCTAGTGAAATACCTCTTTCCTTGTTGAAACTCGTTTCTATCTTCAGATATTTCTTGAGCTATTTTTTCACGAAGTTTTATTATAGCATCTATAATAGCTTCTGGTTTAGGAGGACAACCTGGCAAATAGATATCCACAGGAATTAACTTATCTACTCCGCGAACGGTACTATAAGAATCTGTACTAAACATTCCTCCTGTAATAGTACAGGCTCCCATAGCAATTACATATTTTGGTTCCGGCATTTGTTCATATAATCTCACTAAAGAAGGAGCCATTTTCATGGTCACAGTTCCGGCTGTTATAAGTAGGTCGGCTTGCCTAGGACTGGATCTTGGCACCAAACCGTAACGGTCAAAATCGAATCGCGAACCTATTAATGAAGCAAATTCGATAAAACAACAACTAGTACCATAAAGGAGCGGCCATAGACTAGAAAGTCTCGCCCAATTGGACAGATCGTTTAGAGTAGTGGAAATCACTGAATTTGGAGTTGCTTGATCAAGTAAAGATGATTCTATAGGATTTATCACCGGCTTTAGATTTAGAGAATTTTCTACTCGCCTTTTATCATTCCAAAATTTGGGGGTTAAGACCATTCCAATGCTCCTTTTCTCCATGCATAAACTAAACCAACAATTAAGATAATCACGAAAATAAAAGCTTCTATAAATGTAAATAGACCTAAAATATCAAAACTCATAGCCCACGGATAGAGAAAGACTGTTTCCACATCAAAAACAACGAAAACTAAAGCAAACATATAATAGCGAATTCTAAATTGGATCCAGGTATCTCCCATTGGTTCTATACCTGATTCATAACTAGTGGCTTTCTCCGGCCCTTTACTTATTGGAGCCAAACTTTTTGAAATTGAGAATGCCAGAATCGGAATAAGACTGGATATGGATAAATATATCCAAAAAGTATCATATTCAGAAAATAGAAACATAAATAGATGATTCCTGTTTATAATAAATCAAATTCTTCTATTTGCTGTATTGTCAATTTATTAATCGCTTCTCTCCCCTCCCAAATGATTCATTATCATTTTTGATATTATCAATGTTTCGTCTGTGACTTAACACGGAAATTAATAAAAGAATATTCTGTATTTAATAATCCTAATACAGGAAATGGTTCGAACCCGTGCAGTTTGGCAGACTTCACGTTAATTCGTGTTGTAACGTGTGAATATGGGTTGATGTAAGGGAATTTTCTCTATTGAAATAAGGGAGCTTTCAGGGTCGTTTTTTCTAACGATGTAATGTGTGCTAGCAAATTAAAAAGACAACCGAGTTCGATTATAATCGATAGGTACCGATCCACCCGTGGAACATATGGAATCTTTCATAAACAAAATAATTATGTATGTGCCCACATTCCGACACGATGTCCGATCTGTTGTTCTCTATAACAGAGATATTGGGGAATAAGAGTCTGCTCTGGGTCGCAGTCGAAAGACTATTTATTCTAATTTGATTTAGAAAGAATCCCAAATTCTTTTTTCTTTTCGTATTTCCTCTTTACTTTTTCTTTAATGATTTTCTATGTAAGTCGTCGGTTCCACATTGAACCATAAAAAATTGGATGCGAGAAAGCACATAAGAGTTTTCTAATTGTATAGGGCTATACGGGCTCGAACCGTAGACCTTCTCGGTAGAACAGATCAAATTTCTTATTACCAAAATGATTTGAATTGTTCCAAGAACCCAACATGCATTTTTATTGCATTGGGCTCTTTCATTAACTGGTGGAAAAATCAGTTAGTCTGCCATTCTTTTCCGGAACAGATAATAAGATGGCTCCGTTTGCTTCAAACGAGAATTTTTCGGAAGCAATCCCAAAGTGCTTCAAAAGGTTCCCTTGACGTAGGTCTGTCATGCTTAGACATAGATTCTCCAAATGGAGTCTCTCTCACCCAAAAAGAATAATATGAGACTTCATACACCTCAAAGTTCATAGAGCGAAAAGAATTCTTTTTTGAGATCCTCGTATTGTACTCATTATGTCTGACATTGAATGTCCCCGAGATTGACCATATCAACTAGATCTATAGTTCGAATCAGAACGAACTTCATCTTTGTCATGCTATTGTTCTCCTAATTCATAGAGTAAGACTCAAATCTATTTTATGAACCGAATGAACCAAAAAACTCTTCTGAAAACCATTGGCGCACGTGTAAACGAGGTGCTCTACCTAGCTGAGCTATAGCCCTTCACAGTTTAGTCTTGAAGATATACTAATAAAATAGATCACTTTCTGTCAAGACGGATGATATTTGATTTAATCATTCGAATCCTAGTTAAGGGCATATTGTTTATATGTCTAATTATGCCTAAAATCTAGGTACGACTCTATCTAGGATAATAAATAACCTACTTAACTCAGTGGTTAGAGTATCGCTTTCATACGGCGAGAGTCATTGGTTCAAATCCAATAGTAGGTAAAACTTATTTGCTGCGATTGAGTAATAAATCGCAGCAAATAAGTTTTACTCCATTTTGAAAAAAAAAAAAAGAAATAAATTCTTTCCATTTAAATAATGATAATGAATCCATTTTTAGATCATTATCGAAGTTGAACTTTACAAAGAAAGAGATTACTAAGTAAATTGAAGTTATAACTCTAAATTATTATTGACTGATCAACTCATTACAGAGCAGTTGTGCTTTTTTAGGTTTTTTGCTAGTATTAGCAATTGGAATCAATATCCTATTTATTTTTATGAGAACCAATCCTTTTATTTTTGGGGTTTCCGCACTTGTAGAAAAGAAGGCAGGACGTATTGCTCAGATCATTGGCCCAGTACTAGATGTATCTTTCCCTCCAGGTAATATGCCTAGAATTTACAATTCCTTGATAGTTAAGGATAACGATACAACTGGTCAACCAATAAGTGTGACTTGTGAGGTACAACAATTATTAGGAAATAATAAAGTTAGAGCTGTCGCTATGAGTGCTACAGACGGTTTGATGAGAGGAATGAAAGTAATTGATACAGGAGGGCCACTTAGTGTTCCAGTTGGTGAAACTACTCTCGGGAGAATTTTTAATGTTCTTGGGGAACCCGTTGATAACTTAGGTCCTGTAGATGCTCTCACAAGATCTCCTATTCATAGATCTGCTCCCGCCTTTACACAGTTGGATACCAAATTTTCAATCTTTGAAACAGGCATTAAAGTAGTGGATCTTTTAGCTCCTTATCGCCGTGGGGGGAAAATTGGATTATTCGGGGGAGCTGGAGTGGGTAAAACAGTGTTGATTATGGAATTAATCAACAACATTGCTAAGGCTCATGGAGGGGTTTCTGTGTTTGGTGGAGTAGGAGAACGTACCCGTGAAGGAAATGATCTTTACAAGGAAATGAAAGAATCGGGAGTCATTAATGAACAAAATATATCCGAATCCAAAGTAGCTCTGGTCTATGGTCAGATGAATGAACCACCAGGAGCTCGTATGAGAGTAGGTTTAACTGCTTTAACTATGGCTGAATATTTCCGAGATGTCAATAAACAAGATGTACTTCTATTTATTGACAATATCTTCCGCTTTGTCCAAGCAGGATCAGAGGTATCCGCATTATTAGGCAGAATGCCTTCCGCAGTGGGTTATCAGCCCACTCTTAGCACGGAAATGGGTTCTTTACAAGAGAGAATAACTTCTACGAAAGAAGGATCTATAACCTCCATTCAAGCAGTTTATGTACCTGCAGATGACTTGACTGATCCCGCTCCTGCTACAACATTTGCACATTTAGATGCTACTACTGTACTATCGAGAGGATTAGCTGCCAAAGGCATCTATCCAGCGGTAGATCCGCTGGATTCCACGTCAACTATGCTCCAACCTTCGATCGTAGGCGAACAACATTATGAAACTGCGCAAGGAGTTAAACAAACTTTGCAACGTTATAAGGAACTTCAAGATATTATAGCTATTCTTGGATTAGATGAATTATCAGAAGATGATCGTTTACTTGTAGCAAGAGCAAGAAAAATTGAACGGTTTTTGTCACAACCCTTTTTTGTAGCAGAGGTATTCACCGGTTCCCCCGGTAAATATGTTAGTCTAATAGAGACAATTAGAGGTTTTCAAATGATCCTTTCCGGAGAATTAGATGGTCTACCCGAACAGTCTTTTTATTTGGTGGGTAACATTGATGAAGCTACCGCAAAGGCTATGAACTTAAAATAAAAAAAAAAAAAAAATGAACCTAAATCTTCGTGTACTCACTCCCAATCGAGTTGTTTGGGATTCAGAAGTTCAAGAAATAATACTCGCTACCAATAGTGGTCAAATGGGTGTATTACCCAACCATATTGCAATGATAACAGCTTTGGATATAGGAGTCATGAAAATACGACTCAATGCCCAGTGGTCCACTATGGCTTTGATGGGTGGTTTTGCCAAGATAGACAATAATGAAATCACATTATTGGTAAATAATGCAGAAAGAGGTATTGATATTGATCTTCAAGAGGCTCAGGAAAATTTTAGATTAGCGAAAGCCGATCGTGCGCGAGCTGAAGGCAAGAGACAAGCAATCGAGGCTGATGTGGATCTCAAAAGAGCTAGAACACGACTAGAGGCTGCTGATGCAATTTTGTTGAGATAAAGAAAGATTTTGTTCTATTTGCTATTGGCTATCTCGCGTTTAGAATGTTGAATAGTCGGCACTTTGAATTAGATTTGAAATTGAATGAATTCAATATAATATTCTTATGTTAAAAAGTCTTTAACTGTCTGAGCCAATAACTAGGCACATTTCCACCTATGCCCATGCCGCCTGCTATTGCAATTTTTGATTTTTCATTTTCTTCTTCGCCTAAATAAATCTATGTTATATTTCACTATTAAATATAAAAGAAATTGGAATTGCGGAAGGTCAATCGACCTATGAAATTGAGTTGCATCATACATACATAACATGATACAATATCACTTGAAAGAAAAGACTTTTTGACAATAGAGGCTACAAAATGAGTATTTTGTACTTTCTTTTGAATACAAAAGTGATTCTTTACGTTCGACACCCAGGTCGAGTAGACCTCGTTCTTGTAAGAGCTATTAACCAATAAATCATAGGGAGGGACTTATTTATGTCACCAAAAACAGAGACTAAAGCAAGTGTCGGATTCAAAGCGGGTGTTAAAGATTACAGATTAACTTATTATACTCCGGAATATCAGACGAAAGATACTGATATCTTGGCAGCATTCCGAGTCACTCCTCAACCTGGAGTGCCCCCCGAAGAAGCGGGGGCAGCAGTAGCTGCTGAATCTTCCACTGGTACGTGGACCACTGTTTGGACCGATGGACTTACCAGTCTTGATCGCTACAAGGGGCGATGCTATGATATTGAACCCGTTCCTGGAGAGGAAACTCAATTTATTGCCTATGTAGCTTACCCTTTAGATCTTTTTGAAGAAGGCTCTGTGACTAACCTGTTTACTTCTATTGTAGGTAATGTATTTGGATTCAAAGCTTTACGGGCTCTACGTCTGGAAGATTTACGAATTCCTCCTGCTTATTCAAAAACTTTTCAAGGCCCACCACATGGTATTCAAGTAGAAAGAGATAAATTAAACAAATATGGTCGTCCTTTGTTGGGATGTACTATCAAACCAAAATTGGGTCTATCTGCCAAGAATTATGGTAGAGCGGTTTATGAATGTCTCCGTGGTGGACTTGATTTTACCAAGGATGATGAAAACGTGAATTCCCAACCATTTATGCGCTGGAGAGATCGTTTCTGCTTTTGTGCAGAAGCACTTTATAAAGCTCAGGCTGAGACGGGTGAGATTAAGGGACATTACCTGAATGCGACTGCAGGGACATGTGAAGAAATGATGAAAAGAGCAGTATTCGCCAGAGAATTGGGAGTTCCTATAGTCATGCATGACTATCTGACTGGAGGTTTTACGGCAAATACTTCGTTGGCTCATTATTGCCGAGATAACGGCCTACTTCTTCACATTCACCGCGCAATGCACGCAGTTATTGACAGACAAAGAAATCATGGTATGCACTTCCGTGTACTGGCTAAAGCACTACGTATGTCTGGTGGAGATCATATTCATGCTGGTACTGTAGTAGGTAAACTTGAAGGAGAACGAGAAGTAACTTTGGGTTTTGTTGATCTATTGCGTGATGATTTTATTGAAAAAGACCGAAGTCGCGGTATTTATTTCACTCAGGATTGGGTCTCTATGCCGGGTGTTCTGCCTGTAGCTTCAGGAGGTATTCACGTTTGGCATATGCCTGCTCTGACCGAGATCTTTGGAGATGATTCCGTATTACAGTTTGGTGGAGGGACTTTGGGGCACCCTTGGGGAAATGCACCTGGTGCGGTGGCTAATCGGGTCGCTTTAGAAGCTTGTGTACAAGCTCGTAATGAAGGACGTGATCTTGCGCGTGAAGGTAATCAAGTGATCCGCGAAGCTACTAAATGGAGTCCTGAACTAGCTGCCGCTTGTGAAATATGGAAGGAAATCAAATTTGAATTTGATACGATTGATCGCTTGTAATCGAGTGACTTTCGTCTGTTTGGTCCCTTAATCGAAGCGAACTCGGCCCAATCTTTTCTTTTAAGATTGAGCCGAATACCGAATGGATGGGAATAGATAATTCGGCTAGAGGTAAGGTATTGACCTATTTTCTAATAGAGAAATCTATTTTCTGGATTACTCGATGGGGTCGGTGGATCGGTAGATCCAGGCCCGGGGGGCAAGGGCTATTCTAGCTCGCACCCAAAGTGCGCTAAAGTATGATGGTTTGTATTTGTGTCTGTTAAAAGTTGTACATTAATAATATATAGAAAAAATATAGGAAAATGTGTGAAGAAGACAAAGATTCTGAGAAAATGTGTGAAGAAGACAAAGATTCTGAGAAAATGTGTGAAGAAGACAAAGATTCTGAACATATCAACGAAACAAAACCCGTAGAACACAGATTGAAAACGGAACGTTTTAAACATTTGTGGTTTATGTGCGAGAATTGTGAGACCTTTATATATAAGAAACTTTTTTTAGAACAAAAGGGTGTTTGTGAGGAATGCGGGGCAACGCTACAGATGACTAGTTCAGAACGAATTGAATTATTAATTGATAATGGCACTTGGTGGCCTATG
Organism: Chamaecyparis obtusa; assembly: GCA_027943335.1. Lineage (NCBI taxonomy): Eukaryota > Viridiplantae > Streptophyta > Pinopsida > Cupressales > Cupressaceae > Chamaecyparis > Chamaecyparis obtusa. The sequence goes on from BSBK01009768.1 coordinate 8,938, forward strand.
GACATGAATTTTTCTAGTATAGATGTTTTAGAGAAACAGCATACGACGTTTGACATTAAAATGGTTCAAAGGGTCTCAACTTTATTGTACAAAGTAATTTATGACAAATATTTTGACTTTGAGTTTTTTCACGAAAAAAATGGATTGAAAACATTAGTAAGATACAATATTACTCTTGTTAATATCGTTAAGGTTGTATTAGGAAAGAAATTCATAAAATATTTGAATTTGAATTCAAAGGAAACTATTAAGATACTACAAAATATTCTTGATACAGGTTTGAAAACAGTTCAATTTGTACTTTTTGAAATACATAAAAAAATAACAGATGAATTGCAGCGGTTTGCGCTTTTAGATACAGATACAGAAACAGCATTGAAAGATGAACAACAACTTATACGGTTTATGCATATTTTAAATAGAGATACATCATTTGAAAATGATGAACTTATATCTCTTTTGTCAATAGATGTTGTGAAAGAATTTATAGATGCAGCATTTGATGAAAATGATCAACCTATAAATTCTTTTTTTGCTATAACAAAAAATTATATTCAACCTATACAAACTGTAATTGATTTGCTTCAACTTCAAAATTGCCTAAATTTGAGCTTACTAATTAAATTAAATAAACAATTATCCAACTTAAAAGAACAATTACTATCACAAGATAAGTTCTTGAAAGTAGCGGCGGTAAACTTAGTGAAAATGGAACTTTCTTTTCCGGAAGAGAAAAGAAAAGCAAGGAAAAGAAAAAAACGATTTCCTTTTTATCCAGGAAATGATCCAGAGACAAATTACTTTTTATGGCTGCGAAAACATATTGCAATCTGCTTGATGGAAAAATATTTGGTATTGACAAAATTCAAAGATTGGTTTAAAATGAATTGTTGTGGTTTACTCAAAGGAGAAGAATTCTATCGATTCGGTTCCAATATTCTAGTAGAATACGTGAAAAAACAAGATCGCTATGAGTGTTATAATATTATTGATCATATCATGCATGATGATTTTTTATATAGTGAAACACGTGTTGAATTATTTAGACAAATAGAAAATATATATAATAACGAAAAAAATTGTGACAATAATTTATTCTTGTGTACTGAAGATACTGAGTTAATTTATCTCTATTTACTAGAGATAATGAAAAACTTTGCTACATTAGCACTAGATAGCAAAGAAAAATTTTGTAAGAAAAAGAAAGAAGAAGAAGAAAGTGATATAGAAGATACTGAAGATACTGAGGATATTGAAGAAGAATATCCTTTAACTTATGATTCTTTAACTAAAGAGGAAAAAGAATATGTTGACGCTGGCGTAAACCTAGTTAAAAAAACACTTCTTAAGCTAAGAAACGAGGAATTTCTAGACACAGAAACCGAAGAACAGTGTTATGATGATTATAATACTTCCTATCAAAAAGAAACAGGTTTACCCGACGCTATTCAAACAGGCATAGGTAAAATAAATGGTCTTCCTGTCGCACTCGGGGTTATGGATTTTCAGTTCATGGGAGGCAGTATGGGATCGGTAGTGGGCGAAAAAATAACTCGTTTAATACAGTATGCTACTGAGCATCTTCTTCCAGTAATTCTCGTATGTGCTTCTGGCGGAGCGCGTATGCAAGAAGGAAGTTTTAGTTTAATGCAAATGAATAAGATAGCTGCTGTGTTGCATACACATCAAAAGGAGAAAAATTTGCTATATATTTCAGTTCTTACATCTCCTACGACTGGTGGAGTCACTGCTAGCTTTGGTATGTTGGCTAATGTCACGATTGTCGAGCCAAATGCATACATTGCATTTGCGGGTAAAAGAGTTATTGAACAGACATTAAACCAGATAGTAGATGACGAAGATCAAATATCTGATTCTTTATTTGATTTTGGAATGTTTGATAGCATGGTTCCACGAGCTCTTTTAAAAAATGTTGTCAGCGAAATAATTGAATTATACATGCCGACTGGGTTATAAATAATAAGAAGGTGACATGTAGGATAAAATGAATATGTAATGGTTGAATGATAAATATGTCAAAGGGTCTAAAAATAAACTTATATAAGCTAAGAATCTAAATAAACTTATATACAATATAAGAATCTAAATAAACTTATATTACAATAGTAACAGAGCTGAAAAGTTAGGAAATTAAGGTAAAAAGAGAAAAACAGAAAGAAATTTTCATTGTTTTATATTATTTGAAATATTTCTCTTGTTCCATATTATTCTCAAAACAATGACACTTTTTCTTTTTTTGTTAGATGTTCGATTTGTATCTAACAAATATGGTTATGAATCACCAAAACCAGTCATGCCAATATTCAGTAACATATAAACAATGAAAAAAGTAAATATGTTGAAAATCTTCATCCTTAATATAGCCTTCCATTCTATAATTAGATGGCTATCGGGCCCATAAAAAAGGCCCTCCATTAGTTAGTCATGAGTCCTTTTCTGGTCCTCTAACCTCGTCGGATTGAAACTTTCTGTTATATGCCATTACATAATGCTATGTAATGGCGTATAACAGAAAAATTATTGTTATTAGACGGTTCAAACCGTCTATGGAGTATTGGGGTCTATGATTACATGATTACAAATATGAATTGAACATAATTCAATTCATTCAATAGTTTGAATATGAATCTAACGGACTATGTGGATATTCGCATTGAATATAATTCATTCAAGAGTTTGAATATGAATCTAACATTTTTATATTATTATTGAATATGGTAGAAAGAGATTCTCTCTCTATTCTATACTATATTATAGAGAGAAGTGATAATATTTGGATCTATAGTATCAAATTTCAAAAATAAAATGGTCGAAATGGTAGAAAGAATATAATTCTATATATTAATAAGGGATGGATACAATCTTTTTGTATAGTATCAAATTGAACAAATAATACTCAATTTCAAAAATAAAATGGTATAAATAATATACGTATAAATGATATGATTATGTATAAATCAAAATAATATACGTATAAATGATATGATCATGTATAAATGATATGATTCTGTATAAATGATATGATTATGTATAAATCAAAATAATATACGTATAAATGATATGATCATGTATAAATGATATGATTATGTATAAATAGAAATAATATACGTATAAATGATATGATCATGTATAAATGATATGATTCTGTATAAATGATATGATTATGTATAAATAGAAATAATATACGTATAAATGATATGATCATGTATAAATGATATGATTCTGTATAAATGATATGATTATGTATAAATCAAAATAATATACGTATAAATGATATGATCATGTATAAATGATATGATTATGTATAAATAGAAATAATATACGTATAAATGATATGATCATGTATAAATGATATGATTCTGTATAAATGATATGATTATGTATAAATCAAAATAATATACGTATAAATGATATGATCATGTATAAATGATATGATCATGTATAAATAGAAATAATATATGTATAAATGATATGATTATGTATAAATAGAAATAATATGATTCTATATATATAGATATATAATATTCTGATCTATAGTCTCAAATTGAACAATATATAAATAGTAGAAAGAATATGATTCTTATAAATATAAATAGGAGGGGGAAGATGATTATATATACTAGGAAGGAAAAAATTATGTCATATGTCATGAGCTTGAACTTAACAAGCATCCTTAAAGTTCCATATCTCGGGGATGATCTAGCGGATGAGAAAAAACAAGAAGAAGAAGAACAAAAAGAACAACAACAAGAACAACAACAACAAGAACAACAACAAGAAGAAGAAGAACAAGAAGTAATAAACAATAATTCAAATCAAAAATCAAAATTAAATAAAGGAGGTATTTAATATGATTACAGAAATATACTATATATTAGTACCGTGGATTCAGAGGTCTGCTCCAGTTCTACTATTTGGCGTTTATTATGGCTTTTTATCAACGTTGCCAATTGGTCCAGCTCAAATGTATTATGTCCGAGCGATGTTGATTCAAAACAAAGTCGTCGACAACAGGAAAATTGTCCCTACGGGAAAATTGATCCTTGGTGGTTCTTTTGTGGCACAACTCGTGGTCTTCTCATCCATTTATCTTGGCCCTATTTATGCGAGCATTTGGAAACCTCACGTAATGACAATCATGCTTGTTCCCGTTCTATTATTTCTTATTTTTCAAACAAGTTTGATTCGGAAATACCCTTGGATTCAAAATCCGGCAATAGAGTTTTTGATTGGAGTCGCTTTACAGCTGCTGAACCCGGCCCTTTTCGGTAAATCTGTGTATACTCGGTTAACCAATATGATGCTATTCAGGTATAGTGGAAGCTATATATTTCTGCTGAGTACCGCAGCCGGATGGTTGAGCGGACAAATTCTTTTTGTCAAAATGACGAAAATTTTTTGTTCACGCGTAGAAAATGATGTTCCCTTAAAAGCGAATCGAAAACGGGAACTTTTCGCCTTCAGTTTTCAAATTATTTTTTTCGCTTATGCCATGCTCACATGCTACGGGAGGAATCCTTCTTTCATCGCTACTAAGTGGAATGATTCAAGATCGTTCATTCAGGGTCCTCGAGAAGAGTTAGAAGAGGTATCGCTAGATTTATCCGATAAGAAAAAATCTTTTAGGGAAGGTTTCAAAATACCTAAGAAAAAAAAAAGGCATAAGTCTCAAACTAAAGCTGCTATTAATATGAAAAAAAATCAAGTTAATAAGCCGCCCATTCCTCTGTCTCCTTCTTATAGAACATTAGTGAGAATTCTATCTTTAGAAGATCTCAAATTGGATACTGAGACAGATTCGACTTTAGCATCTTTTCTAATAAAAAGATGGCCATTAATCTTTTTTGATTCTAATCGGTTTAACCAACCCCTACGATACGTTAGTATAGGGGATTTTATTCTTCGTGGCCCTGTGAAGAGCCAAGTTGCTGAATATTTCTTCGATGTTTGTCTCAGTGATGGCGATGAAAGAATTTCTTTCACAGCTCCGCCAAGTATGTCTTTCTTTGCCAAAATGGCAAACTTGGGCGATCAAAGTCTTGATTCAAATCAGGATAACCTTGATGAATGGATAGTGAGAAAATCGGAGAGGAAATCTTATTTAGGCGAAGAGCTTGAAAATAGGGTGAGAGCTCTAAGCAATGGATCTCCTATTGTAGATATTCTTGAAAAAAAAATGAGATTTTCTCGAACAAAAGAAGGGAAGTACCTTTCAGAAGTTCATGATCCTTTACTCAGCGGGCCATTCCGTGGGTCGATGAATCAATTTAAATCACCTTGGATGATCCATTCAGAGGATTATTTGAAAGAGCAAAAATATTTGAAAGAGCAAAAAAAAAAACTGTCGCAATGTAAGAACCGTGATTCTACCAACCGGCCTTTTCGAATTTCCTTAATTCCACCAGAAAATAAAAATAGAATCGTTCAACCACGAATAAAAATGATTTCCAAATGGTGGATAGATAAAATTCATATGTTCTTATTAGAGGAACAGAATAAAAAAAAATGGTTGGATGAATCTACTTTGGAAGATTTAAAGTCAAGATATGAGAAAATCTATCCTAAAAATTTATCTTCATTGGAACATGTTTTCAAAACATTGGTCCCGGCGCCTTTAAATGCAAGAATAGAAGAAGGTATTGCTTCTTGCGATAAAAAATTACTAACACATTATTTGTTGCATATTTTTCTTGAAACTACAGGTCTCAAGTGGGAATTACTTCTTAGTGTTCTTCCTACCGAGCAGGCTTTGCTTTATGAGCGATTTTTTTTTATAAATTTGAAAGAATTCTCAAATTCTGAAGTCTCTATGGATATTAAGATATCGCAGAAGGATATTCTGAAAGATTTGGTAGAGATTTCAAAAGAGGGCCTGCCTTCTAAGAAGAAACGTACTAAGAAGAAAAAGAATAAGAACAATAAATCAAATTTTGATCAAGATTTATTTGAAAAAAAACAATTTGATCAAGATATGAAAGATTTTACAAATTTCTATGAACTTTATCTTATTTATAATAAGTTTATGGAAAAGGAAAAAATCCGTGTTGATGATGATGAACCTCGAATCCGAGATTTTAACAGGTTTATTGTTCCTAAATTGCCCTCCACCCTAATATCTGGAGTTCACGACCCTCTAGCTGTCAAAGATTGTCTCGAAACTCGTCCAAAAAAAGCTCGACAATTAATCATTATAAGGCCCTTTGACAAAATAAAAGAGTTACAAAAGAAGAAAAAAGACAAAAAAAAAGGATTCTTTCAACCTTTCAAAAAACTTGAACAAGAAAGAACTCCTGAACAAGAAGAAACTCTTGAAGCGGACAAGGGGGGGGACGAAGAAGAAGATCTTGTATTTAAAGATATATATGTCTTTAGTTACCCCTATGAAGGGGATTTTCGTCGAGATTTAGTAAAGGGAGCTGTCCGTTTTCAACGACGAAAAGTTTCAGCGATCAACCATTGGATAGCGAGACCAGAGTCGATTCTTTTCGGGAGACTTAGATCAATGACTCAAAAGCCAGGGGGGATGACTACTCAAAAGTCACATCACAAACCTTTTCCTAAGAAGGAAGTCAAAGAGAAGACAAAAATGAAAAAAACTTCAAGATCTTTAAGAATGTACGAAAAATTTTTAGAGAGACGTGAAAGGAGAAAAGAAGAACGTCGCCGTCGAACACAGCAAACCTTCGACGGAGAAGTGATTCACTATGTCAGAGCTGCTCTCTTGTTCACTCATACGTATTTAAGGAAAAGATTGTATTTCCCTATTTTGATAATAGCTAAAAATATTGGTCGTACTTTATTATTTCAGGTCCCCGAATGGGAGCAGGATTGGTCCAACTTGCAAAAGGAAGCATATCTCAAATGTAATTATGATGGATATGAACTGACGGACCCGGATGTCCCGAAGAAGTTCATAAAAGATTATATCAAAGAGGGTATTCAAATCAAGATTGTATATCCTTTTCGCTTGAGACCTTGGTATGAATCTAACTCTACTGAGATTGACCAAAAAACAACTGGTTTCTTAACCATATATGGGACAGAAATTGACTTACCTTTCGGTAATCCCCCAAAAGTGCCTTCTTTTTGGAAACCTATTCGCGAATGTATTTGGAATTACACGTCCGATCGGGCAAAACCTATTATCGAACCTATTCGCCAATTGATAATTATTATCAAACCTATTATCGAACCGATCCGCCAATTGATAAATAAGAAAATTAAGACAGAGATCAAGATAGATACTCGGACAGAAATCAGAATGATTCGGACTAAGCCTACGTCTAATATTAAATTTTCTTTAGAGGTCGTACAAGATGAACCATCTTCAATCCAGATGGAAAAAAATTGGGATCTTCTAGATCCAGCTTATTGGACAACCACAATGAATGATCGAATCAACCAAATGAATGAAGAGTATCTCTTCAATCTAGATATTTATAATAAATTGAAAACTGATTTTAAACAGATAATGGATCAACCTTCTCCTGACATAAAATCTAGATTGAAAAAAGAGTGGACTCGAATCAAAATTTGGCGTTCGCTTTTCCAAAAGAAAACTATTCGATTCATTAAGAAGAAATTGCCATATTTTATGAAAGTTATTCATTTTAGGGTGAAATTAATACTTATTGATCTCAAAATAAGTATGTTCAATATGATCGAATCCAATTTGGAATTTTGCATGCAATTGAGTAGAAGTATTGAAGCAATTAAAAAAATATTCAATAGCAATGACCCAATTAGCAAAAACGCCGAATCCAAATGCCAAGGAAAAGAAATTTCCCAGGCATATGTATTTCACAAAATATGGCGAGAAATAAGAAATATGAAGGGATTCTATGCGAGGGATTTATTAGAATCAAGAACATCGTCTCCTTTTATAAAAAAGAATGTTAAAGAATTTTTGCATTCGCAAGGGCTATTGGATTGCAAGCATCCTCGAGAGTTAACGGCTAACCATTGGAAGCAATGGTTAAAATGGTGTGCTGGCTATAGAATAGCCCCGCACAAAAAGAAAAGAAATAGTATTGGCAACCGGTTGGGATGGAGTGAATTTGCATCGTTTTTGGGAGAGAAGCGCTTTGCATCTTTTCTAACCCGACTCAAGAATCGGATCAAACGTCACAGATATGATCTTTTAGCGTATAGTTATCTGGATCATATGAAAGAGGATAATCACGGACCCGCAATTCAATATATACCGGAACCAGATTATCAAGCTATTACTAATTTTCAGAATCCCGGTTCTTGCAAGAAGAAGAAGAAGAAAATTTCTTCCAAAAAGAAAAATGTCGATTTTTTCTCGGCAACTAAGGCAAAATATTACAAAAAAAGTCGATATTACAAATGGCAATTCTGGTTGTTCCCAAATCTTAGAAAAAAAATCAAAAATGCAAACAAACTTGGTGACGTTTTTCCCCCGGATATCATAAGAAGACAAATTGAACAAATGTGGGAATTTCGAGAGATTCAAGTACCAAAAGAGTTTGATGTTGATGCTTTTGTAATAGAAAGTCTTCGAAAGAAAGAAGAGGAAAGGCGAAGCAAACTCGCTGCCCTCGAAGAAATTAGGGAGGCGCGCAGAAAGCGTAAAGAAGAAAGGCTCAAGACAAGAGAGGAACGGCGCAAAAAATTGGAGTCGGCAACTTCTCCAGAAGAAGTAAATAGATTGAGAAGGGCATTTAAAGGAGAAGATGACCAAAACAAGAAAAAGAGAATGCGGGAATCAAGGCAAAGATTTATCAAGCAACAGAGAGCTAGACAACTAGCAAAAATAGCTGCACAAAAAGCTGAACAGCTCAGAAGGGAAGAAAGGAGACGCAAATTGGAAGAATTACGTCGAAAAAATAAATATTCGAACAAAAAGAGGAGAGATCTTCTAGTTCGAGATTTCTATAATATTTATTATCCAAAAAAAAATATTGATAAAATCAATACAGAAAAAGAAGAAGTCCGAATAGCAATAAAGGAAATCATTTTGAAACAAGATGCTAAGAAAGCATCACAAGGTGATAGGAAGGCATGGGACCGAGTTAAATCAAAATTGGATGATGAAAAAAACAAAAACAAAAAAGTAAAAGTACCATCCGAAACCAAGACCAAACCCAAGAAAGCCGATAAACAAGTACAAGATCCCAGAATTGCCAGAACTGAATATCTGAAAGAACAGAAACGCTTTCAACGGGAGGCAAAACGTCTTGCAAGGGAGGCAGAATTAAAAGAGGAGATGAGACTCAGGGGAATGGACCCCGAAAAAGAATTGGTAAAAGAAAAATTAGCGTATCGAGAAATGGCCAAAAATATTCGTAGGTGGAGAACCAAATTCGAGCTCGAAAAACTGCCATTAGCTCGTTGGGCTTCCAAGTTCAAAAATGCGTCTCGTTTCTTTGATAAGAAAAAATTAGGCGACGATGCTGCTGTAGCCGACTTACTTTTCCCATATGCGGAAAATGGGGATCTTGACTTGGGATTATTGGAAACTGTATTGTATCTCAAAAGTTGCTTCCCGAAAGAAAATGATTTGCTTAGAGTTTTTGCCGAGGCAACCCGAAGATCTATGCCATTTGTACCGGGGTACTTTAATGACCGATTCTTTGTATATAAAATTGCAAGTCTTTTCTTAAAACTAAAAAAGAAAAAAATTGATGTAAATCTTTTTGATAGATCTCAACGACGAAGAAAAGTACATCGTATTGAGGATCTAAATGAAAAAATTTCAAGTTCTTTCATTTTCGAAGATGTTTTTCTTCCAAGACGTCGTAGGGAATTTCGAATTTTGAATCTTTTGAATCTGGAAAATCATTTAGATGAAAGTGTAAGATTCAATAGTAAAGAGATACCAAATGACCAAGGTCTGATGAAAAAAAGCGAGCCTCTGATCGTCGATACAAGACAAAAGATAAGACGTTTTCTTTGGCCTCGTTATCGATTAGAAGATCTTATTTGCATGAATAGATTTTGGTGGAATACCAATAATGGTAGTCGATCTGTTATGTTGAGGGTACGTATGTATCCCAAAATAGATCATTGGGAACATATTCAAAATAGTTTGTATTTTATAAGACACAGTTTTATTTCGATAAAAGAGATTCTTCAAAATTTTGGAAATCATACCAAAAGTTTCTTGGGTACGAAACATTCGCCGGTTGCTGGACGAAATGAAGCTATAAATGAGGTAAAGCTCAAAAAAGAAGACTCTTTTTGTAGCATAAGTTCATCTCTTCCTTCTGACCGCTCCCCGTACAATGAGTTTCTTACGCTAGTTAGAAGAATAATAAGTTTGCTTAGAGATTCCATTATGGAATGGATAGGTTCCCTTTTCTCTAAACTGAGAGATTTTCTTATCAGACGGATGAGTTCGTTGAGAGATTTTCTTATCAGACGGATGAGTTCGTTGAGAGATTTTCTTATCAGACGGATGAGTTCGTTGAGAGATTTTCTTATCAGACGGATGAGTTCGTTGAGAGATTTTCTTATCAGACGGATGAGTTCGTTGAGAGATTTTCTTATCAAATCGATGAAAGAACTTTTCTCTAAACTGAGAGATTTTCTTATCAAATCGATGAGAGAACTTTTCTCTAAACTGAGAGATTTTCTTATCAAATCGATGAGAGAATTTTTTTCGAAACTTAGACTTGAACTTCAAAAAGTTCTAAATCCCCTTAAAAAGAAACTGAGAAAATTGATAGATCCGCTTAAGTTGGAAACTAAACTTATCAACTTTAGAAGTTTCCTAAGAAACCTTCTAAATGAAATCAGAGTGAAACTTATCAATTTTCTCAGTTTCCTAAGAGATATTATAGGCGGACTATTAGTTAAGCTAGAAAGACCTAGACCTTTAAGTCGTTGGGAGAAAACGCGTAACTTTTATAACAAATATATTCGTCCAATATGGTTTTTCTTAGAACTTTTTTCCTTATTTAGAAGATAAAAATTAGCCGCGATCTTGTTTACCATGGGATGGGTTTTGGAGCAGCAGGATTTGAACCTAGGACCTCCACCATCCCCAGGTGGCACGCTACCAAACTGCGTGCTACTCCGTTATAACGACCAACATCGGATTTCTGTATCTATTTAACGTCGGATATTGAATAGAGAAAAAAACTCTTTTTGCATTGACAATCTCGGAAAAATAGTCTAATATATCTAAATATTATATATATAAATATATTTAGATATATTAGAACAATACCAAGCCGCCATGGTGAAATTGGTAGACACGCTGCTCTTAGGAAGCAGTGCTAGAGCATCTCGGTTCGAATCCGAGTGGCGGCATTATTGTTAATAAGATACTATGGGTTAGTATCCCTTCCATATAATTTCCATAAAAGAATGTTTTCGTGAGAGAAATGACTCTGATATTCATATAATCATGGGGAAATTTGAAATAATTTCTATAATCATTTCAAATCTCCCGTGAGAAAAAATCAACTATTAGTTATCGCTCAAATCCACAAATAGCATTCAAAATAATATGAATTTGAATGAATTTTGATCTTTTTCCTTTTTCTATATGTCTCTATTTTGAGAATTCAAATCAAATTAGATAGATTGAATTATCTGAAATAGTTCGATCGAGAATTACTGAAATTGAAACTTATTATTTCTTGACCAAAGTGGTTCGACCCAAGTCTTCTAAATTTTTCTGACGACGTAGAGGTCGGGTAACCAATTCAAGTACATCTCTTGCATTGGCAAACCCATGAATCTGCGCAAAAGTAAATTCAACTGACCATTTAGTACTAATTCCTCTTGCTTCTAGCGGGTTAGCATGAGCCATTCCTGTGATAGCTAAATCGGGTTGTAATTCGCGTATACGTCGTATTTGATTCGAATTATCCGGTTTCTCCACAATTCGTGGTATTGGTACACACATCTTTATACATGTATTTTGTAAAAGTGATAATTCAGCAGCTTGATATCGTTTATCCATATATGGAATGCCAATTTCATGAACAATCATTCCACATCTGATTAAGAATCTTGCTAGAGAGACTTCTAGTAGATTATCTCCCATGAAAAAGACAGATTTACCATGTACCAAATCAAGATAATCCTTTAAACCTTCCCATATTCGTTCCTCCCTTTCCTCCAAACCTTGGGGTTCAACACCAAATACAGGACAAATCTTTTCAATCCAAGCACGCGTTCCGTCTGGACCGATAGGAAAAGGAGCTCCAATTAATTGACATTTTTCGCGTCTTATCAAAGTTGTCGCTGTCCGACTCAAAAATGGGTGAACACCACAAACATAAACTCCATCACCCAATGATGGAAGATCGGTATATTTTTGAGCAGGTAACCAACCTGATACCTTGATGGATTGACGTTTTAATTCTAAATTGAGTTGAGAAGCGACGTTGGACGGCAAAGATCCAAAAAGAACTAAGGAAGGATGATTTGCATATTCAACCAATTCCTCTTTTTTTCTAGAATGAAAAGTCAAAAAATTTTGACTAGTTTCTTTTCGTTCACGAACGGAGAATTCCGGTTCTGGACAACGATGTGCCATCGCAGCTAACACAGTATCTTCTCCTTGAGTAAAGGCATAATCGAGTCCATTCGCTCTTGCCACTAGAATTGGGATTCCAATTTCCCATTCTAGTTTGGGTGCCATACCTTCCAAATCCATTTTGATTATCTCTGTAGTACAAGTACCTATCCATATGATCACGCTAGGGTCTCTATCTTTTCTTATTCGAATACAAAGCTTTTTTAATCCTTCATAATCATTCAATTGAGCCGATATATCTCCTTCTTCCAATTCTGCCATTGCATAGCGAGGTTCTGCAAAAATCATTACTCCAAGTGCATTTTGCAGAAAATAACCGCATGTCTTTGTACCCACAACTAAAAAGAAACTATCTTCGATCTTTTGATATAACCAAGATACACAGCTAATTGGACAAAAAGTATGATAATTACCTGTCTCACATTCGACAGTGAGAGTTTCATCAATTTTCACTGACATAAATGATTATAACTATGTTGATTAAATCGTCGTAAATCCAAGTAAATTTTCCTTATTATTTTGATGTTTCCCCTCATCAATAGGATTGAGATAAAGGTCAGAGAGTAGATTGAATAATTCCCGATCTGGAATCTCCTTTGGCACAATACCTTCTGGTTGGGACAATATTTGATCCGCTATGTCTAAATAATATTCACATACATAGTTAAGAGATGGTTCGGATCCAACCATTTCAAATAAGGTTTTCCCTTTGACCCTCGAAACTCGAATATCTTCAATAAGAGGTAAGACTTCTATTACGGGCATTGGGCAGGCTTCTACATATTGATTGATAAGATCTCTTTTAGATGTGCGATTTCCAACCAAACCTGCTAATCGCAGTGGATGTGTACGAGCTTTTTCCCTGATAGAAGCAGTAATACGATTAGCTGCAAATAATGCATCAAACCCATTATCTGTAATAATGAGACAGTAATCTGCATAGTTCAACGGAGCAGCAAAACCTCCGCAAACCACGTCACCCAATACATCAAATAATATTATATCATATTCGTAAAATGCATTTAATTCTTTTAACAATTTCACAGTCTCTCCTACCACATATCCCCCGCATCCAGCACCTGCAGGTGGCCCCCCAGCTTCCACACAATCTACCCCTCCATAACCTTTATGAATGACATCTTCGGACCAAATATCCTCATAATGATAATCTTTGGACTGCAAAGTATCTATAATTGTAGGTATCAAAAATCCTGTCAGAGTAAAAGTACTATCATGTTTGGGATCACATCCAATCTGTAACACTTTTTCACCACGTCTAGCTAGGGCAATTGAAATATTACAACTAGTGGTTGATTTACCGATTCCGCCTTTTCCATAAACTGCTATTTTCATCTTTTGATCTCCTTTTATTTCTTTTTTATCTTCCGAACTTGTTATTCGTTTTATCTAATTTTGAGTTGAACTTTGCCTTATTTATAAATTGAATTGTAGTTGTTTGACATTGTTTTTTTTTTTTTTTTAGCTTAGCTCCCTCACCCTCATTTTATCCTGAGTAAATGGAGGAAGCCAAGCAAAGAATCCTTCATTCCCAAATAAATTATCGTTATTTCAATCAATAAATTGAAATCACCAAAGAAATCTTATCATCGATTCAGTTTTTTCTTTTTTCATAATCAAATATTTTCTTCTTATATTTTGTTATATGTATGTAATAACATACATACACAAATGTATCGTCAACCACTCATCATTTGATTCATTATAGAAAATCACAATGAATTGAATCCGGTCGATTTTTTTACCGGGCGAACGACGGGGATCGAACCCGCGCGTGGTGGATTCACAATCCACTGCCTTGGAACCACTTGGCTACGTCCGCCCCAAACTAATTGGCAGTCTCTGTCTACGGTCATTCCATTTCAAGAATGGTTCTAAGCCCCGAAAATGAACTAATAATGAAACTATTATATTATTAGTTAATAACTTGTTGCAAGATTCAACAATCTTGTAATGCAACTCTCGAACAAGTTATTGACGTTTTGTTTATTGAAACAATAATAGTTTTGGATATTTAATTTAAGATCTGAGCCAATACTTATTATTAGATTAGATATTATGCATCCATGGCTGAATGGTAAAAGCACCCAACTCATAATTGGTAAGTCGCGGGTTCAATTCCTGCTGGATGCACAGTAAACAGTTATTGTGCTCTGCTCGCAATAACTTTAAATTAGACGGAAAAAGCAGTACCAGACCTTTCGGTTTTGGTACTGCTTTCTTTTTTGCTTTTCAAAGATTGAAAGACACTAACAATCCAGAGTAATTAGCCGTCTATAGAATTAGCTTCAACAGCAGCTAGATCCAGAGGGAAGTTGTGAGCGTTACGCTCGTGCATAACTTCCATACCAAGGTTAGCACGATTAATGATATCGGCCCAAGTGTTAATTACACGACCTTGACTGTCAACAACAGATTGGTTGAAATTGAATCCATTTAAGTTGAAAGCCATAGTGCTGATGCCCAAAGCAGTAAACCAGATACCTACTACTGGCCAAGCAGCTAAAAAGAAATGTAGAGAACGGGAGTTGTTGAAACTAGCATATTGGAAGATCAATCGGCCGAAATAACCGTGAGCAGCTACAATATTGTAGGTTTCTTCTTCCTGACCAAATTTGTAACCTGCATTAGCAGACTCATTTTCGGTAGTTTCCCTGATCAAACTCGAAGTTACCAAAGAACCATGCATAGCACTAAATAGAGCCGCCGAATACGCCAGCTACACCTAACATGTGAAATGGATGCATAAGAATATTGTGTTCAGCCTGGAATACAATCATGAAATTGAAAGTACCAGAGATTCCTAGAGGCATACCATCAGAGAAGCTTCCTTGACCAATAGGGTAAATCAAGAAAACAGCAGTAGCTGCTGCTACTGGAGCTGAATATGCAACAGCAATCCAAGGACGCATACCTAGACGGAAGCTAAGCTCCCACTCACGACCCATATAGCAAGCTACACCAAGTAGGAAGTGTAGAACGATTAGCTCATACGGACCACCGTTGTATAGCCATTCATCAACAGAAGCTGCTTCCCAGATGGGATAGAAATGCAGACCGATGGCTGCAGAGGTAGGAATAATAGCACCGGAAATAATATTGTTTCCATAAAGAAGAGAACCGGAAACAGGTTCACGAATACCATCAATATCTACTGGAGGAGCTGCAATGAAAGCGATAATGAATACAGAGGTTGCAGTCAATAGGGTAGGAATCATTAAGACACCAAACCATCCAATGTAAAGACGGTTTTCAGTGCTAGTGATCCAATCGCAAAAACGATTCCATAGGCTTGCGCTTTCGCGTCTTTCTAGAATTGCGGTCATGGTTATAACTTGGTTTATTTAATCATTAGAAGCTCCCAAGCATACACATAAGGCTTGTTATTCAACAGTATAATATGATTCATATCTGTATGTCAACCAATATTTTGACATCTTTATGAATATTCATAAAATTCATAGTATCCTCTTCCATAAACTATATCCACATATATTGAAATGCTTTTCAATACGTAGAGCGCATTAATACCGGTATTAATGCGCTCTATTAGCATTCTTTCTTTCTTTTCACTTCAAGGTAATCAATATTATTACCTTGAAGTGAAATGTGCTTAGAGAAAACTTTTTCGATGAGTAAGTAAGGATGATTCCCGAATAGTGGGATGTTACCTTTCTTGCTTGTTAAGCACAATGGATAACATTGAATTGGATTGGATCTAGAATAAGTAGACAAAAATACCTTTAGGTGCTAGATTCTGGTACTCTGGGTTGCCCGGGACTTGAACCCGGAGCTCATCGGATGGAGTGGATTATCTGCTCTTTTTAAGAAGAGCAAGAAATCTCTCCCCAAACCGTGCTTGCAATTTTCATTGCACACGGCTTTCTCCATGTATTGATTTGATCAATCATTTGGTTGGATTTCCGGGTGGAAAAGATCTATAGGATCATAAATTGATCCTGGCAATTGCTCAATAAGCATTTCATTGGTCAAAATCAGTTTTTGATTTGTTTATTCTGCATCTTTTGCCAGAAATTAGCCAGGGGGTTTATCTGGCTAATTTCTAAATTCCAAATTCGTTCTCTCTGTAAACGAGTTTTTGAAGAGGACGAAGAAATGAATTCTCTTTCTTTTGAAAACGATTTTGTAAAGAGTTCCGAACCTAATTGTTCTCGAATTACACGTATCGTACTTTTATGTTTACAGGCCAAAGTTTTAGCACATGAAAGTAAAAGTATATACTTTATATGATATAAACCATCTTGATTGATCGATCCACTGTAGTAATGAAAAAGATTTATCCAAATTCGATCGAATCGATCGAGGATATCATCATCTGATAGACTGGTCCAAGACAATTTACTAATTGGCCACCCTGAGATGTCACAAAACTTTTCTTTAGCCAAAGAAAAAAGAATTGATCTAATCGGAGCTGTTGAGTTTAATTCATTGGTAATCAGATCGGTAATGAATAAATCATCTAGCATTTTGGCTCTAACCACGAGAGGTCTCATTTTAACATGCATAAAAAAACCTAAAAAAGAAAAAGAAGTCTTGGATAATTCAAGACTGCATATCCTATACGGTTGAAACCAAAGATGAAAATAGTATTGCCAAAAATGAAACAGATGATATCTACATTTTTTCACTTGAAGGTGCGTACCCTTTAGAGCTATAAGGGATCTTTCTCCATATCTCACATAATGGATGAAAGAATCCTTTAGCAACCAGATCTTTTTTGTTGAAATTTTATGAGGAGGAAATAGAACAATATCTTTGATCTTTTTCTCAAAATGAGTTCGATCGGGAAAAGATCCATATAACAATGATTGTGAATTCAAAATTCGTTTAATAAGAGGAATTAAAAACGATTCGCATTCATACACATAAGAATTCCAAAGGAACAGGGAGAACCTCGTATTTTCTCTCTGTGTAATCAGAGCTTTCTGCAAATTTTCTCGATTAAAACTATTTTTCCATTCATGGAGAATCGATCGTAATAAATGCAAAGAAGGAACATCTCGGATCCAGCGACGAAAAATTCGAACCAAAATTTCCGGATGAATTGAGTAGGGCACTCGTAGATCTGATATATAATTGGAATGTGGTAATTTAGCCTCCATAAAAGGAAATATGCAATGGATGGATCGGAGACTATTCCATCCATCCATTCCTTTTATGAAATGTTTTGATCGCATTGCGAACGAAACTTCCAAGACAATTGTAAAACCTTCTAGTATCAATTGAAAAGAAGAATTCTTATTGTATTCAATCAATTTATTTGAATCGGAATTCCCCAATAAACTAATTGAATTATTCTGTTTACGTATCCGACGTATTGAACGTTTTACAGTTAGAAAACTCAAAAAATTAGAAACTAAAATTTCCGTTGGTTCGGAGGAACCAGATCTATCTAAATGATGATAATGAGCAATTGCGTAAAGATCTTCCCGAAAAAAAAGCGGATATAAAAAAAATTGTTGCCAAGATCGATGTTTGTTTGAATTTCTTTGGAATTCATCCATTTTTTAAAACCCCCGGAAACCTCTTGGATTATTAAAGATAATACATGGTGCGATCTAGTTGGAACATAATAGAAAATATCTATCAGATAGATAATTTTCTTCGCATAGATCTTCATTCGTCATGAGGAAGAACGAAAATTGATTATTTTGGCAGTCCGATCGCTCTCCTGACTCATGGAATAGAATTAAACATGGTCAGTACACTATTTCTCTTACACATTTGTTTTCGAGTACTTAGGACTCATTGTGAATGTAGAAAACCCTGATTTACTACAGGGAAAAACTTCCTTTATCGGTTACTAAAAGGCTTTTAACTTCCGATTAGTAAAGGGAATTCCTCGTTCAAATGAGGAACAGAAGCTCGTTCTTCTGGTTTTACTTATGATTCAAGCCATCCAGCTTTATCCATTGACTCACTTGACTTAATCACTCGCACTCTCGAATTTATTTGATTTTATTTCAAAAATCAATCCATTTGTTCAAATTATATATATATAATATATATGTAAATATATTTACATATATTATTAAAATTATGCATTGAATTCCTTGGATCAAATCCGCTTCTGATCAAAAAAGAAAGTCGAGATTCTTAGAACGACATGCTGCTTTTTCCATTTTATTGACTTTTCAGGATCAGTCGTAGTCTTACTAATTTTACCGATGGTATAGACGAATTGAGTAGTTCATCAAAACATGTAAAAGACCATAGGCGCACTTAAAAGCCGAGTACTCTACCATTGAGTTAGCAACCCTTATTTGGATAGATACAGTCGAAGTAGAATACGCAGTTACTTGATTGAATCGATATTTTAACAATCGTTCTGATTGAATGACAGAAATAGAACCTTTAAATAAATCATCAAAGATATATATAATAATCTAATCGAACTTTATCATTTCTTAATCAAATCAAGTGATCTTTACGGATCAGGTTATTTCTGATCCGTTGAACGAATTCAACCATTCAAAAAAGAAATGGCGGATTTATTATACTCAAAAAATATGCTATTGTCAATCAATGTTGAGAAGGATTGTTGGATTGGCACTACATTAAGATGAAAAATGATTAGAAATAGAAAGAGAAGACCATTAGAAATGGCAGTCAAAAAAGCACAAAACTTTGTATTTCATCCATTCGGTTCGTTCTCGGTCTAATCTTTTTCATTTCTTCTTCTTCCGTTTAATAGCCGTCATTTCTTCTTCTTCTTCTTCCGTTTAATAGCCGTCATTTCTTCTTCTTCTTCTTCTTCCGTTTAATAGCCGCTTAACAAAATTATTTATGTGCTTGCCTATATAAGATCGCAGGGGAAAAAAATACATGAAATGAAGATATAATAAGATAAATATAAATGGATAATAATAAAACAACCACGATACAAAATTGATATAATAACTCAATTTTATATGATCGAAAGCTAGGCGTAGACGCATTATTTAGAATGCCCTCCTTTTTAAGAAATTTAAAGCGCGTTTAAAATGATCAATTTTTGCAGAAAAATACCATGAACAGTTTCTGTAAGTTGAGTTCCTAATTTGAGAAAATATACAATAGCACTATAAATTAAACGAGTTTCATTCTTATTGATTGAACCCAATTCCTGAAGAGCTCTTCCCTTCGAGACTTAACGTCAAATTCGATAGGTAGCTCATTAATTTAATTTACATTAACCCTAGATTCTGCCCCTAACTGAAAAAAAGTTGATACCAAGCTCCATTATTAAAATATCTCTTTTGATAAATGTTGAGCTAAGAGCATCTTCGAGTCAAAATGGCGGATGTCATAATCGACAGAACTAATCATGTCGTTCAAGTCACACGTTGCTTTTTACCACATCGTTTTAGACGAATTTTTATCATACAGATAGATTTCTCATCCGATCCAAAATGGATATATAATTATGAATACACTCAATTTCTACAATATATTTTTTCTAATTATACAATAGATTTTTTTCTATTGTATATATAGAATGAATTGCTTTAGTGAGCTAGGTATTCAATGCTTCTTTAGCTGCGTACATTACTTCGACAGTAATGGTTTCAATCCCCTTTTGTCGTGCAAATTTTTCAGTATTTATTTCAACCTTTTCTCTGGCAAAACGAGGAATTTTACTTAATTCTAGTCGACTTTCAGGATTCCAAATTAGGCCTATATCCGTAGACAATGATTTGGATATTATTTCTTTAGTATCATGACCACCAAAAATATCTAGAAGATGGTCCTCCATACCCAGAGCAAATGAGTTATAAATTAGATCGGCTATTTGATTAGTACCTTCGTAACCTAAAAAAGGTCGGTATCCCAAAGGAAAGTTTTGTATATGAACTGGTGCAGAAATAACTCCACACGGAATATCAAGACGTTTACCAATATGACGTTCCATTTGAGTACCAAATATTGCAGATGGTTCCATGTGAGCGATCATATCTCCTACCTCAGCATGATCATCTGTGATCAGTATTTCATCGCAGAAACCTTGAATTTGCTCTTTGAACCATTCCGCATCGTGTTTGCAATAAGTACCTGCACAACTGACACGAATCCCCATTTCTCTTACAAGTATCTTAGTGATTGAAGCAGCATGAGTTGTATCACCAAAAACAACTGTTTCTTTACCCGTCAAATTCTGACAATCAATAGATCTTGAAAACCAAGCAGCTTGGGAAACAAATCGAGTTTGTCCGTCGATATAAGGTTCATAATCCACTCTTTTATTCGATGAACTAAGAGTCAACGTATTCACATTTTTTTGAATCTGGCGGATCCACTCCGCCATATCTACAGCTCCCATGGGAGCTATAGATATGTAAGGCATCCCATATTCTTTATTTAAATACACCGCTGTCATTAAGCCTACTTCACGATAAGGAATTAAATTGAACCAAGCTTTTGGCAAATTTTGAAGATCTTCTACAGATCCTCCTTCAGGAATTATTTGATTAATTTCGATGTCCAGATCTCGTAATAAACGTCTTAATTCACGACAATCGTGTTGATTATGAAAACCCAATGTAAAAATTCCAATTATATTGACAGAAGGCGCATCAGTTAGAAATTGATCCCATTTTTCTTGTCTATGACATCTATCTAAATAATATCGAACTACCTGTTCTAAAGTTCTATCCGCTGCTTGAATTTCATTGACTTGATAATGATCAACATCTGCAAAAATTACGTCGGAATGAGAAATTATGGATGCTCTATTCACAAAGTTATGTAAATCTTCTTGCAAAATACTAGAGGTACATGTAGGTGTCAATATGATAAGATCAGGATGTTCCTCCTGATCTTTCCGAAGAATATTATCCACAACTCTTTCTTGAGATCCACGTGCTAGTACGTGACGATCTACTATGCTAGCAGTTGCGGCAGTAAAATCTCTTTCGCGTTCTAACATAGAACGCATTACATTAAAATAATCATCTCCTAAAGGAGCATGCATAATAGCATGCACATTTTTGAAAGAACTAGCTACTCGTAGGGTTCCAATATGAGCAGGACCAGCATACATCCAATAGGCTAATTTCACTTTATCTCTATCTCAATTTGATCTGTATTCCCATCCTACACCGCAAAAATATCCCTTTCTTTATTTAGATCTTATTGAAATCATATTTCCGTTCTATAAATAGAGTCTTTTTTTTTTTTTATTTCCAATAATACTGTTCCACCTGGGACGGAAGGATTCGAACCTTCGAAATAACAGGACCAAAACCTGCTGCCTTACCGCTTGGCCACGCCCCATTATTGTTTTATTTTAATCAATTCATATAAATTGATGCAATGTTTCATTTTAATTCATTCTTATCTGGTGTTATGCAATTATGCATAGAAAAACTGGAGGGGCATAGATTCTTGAGTTCATCAGATATCTAACTATAGGGGAACCTAAAAAGAAACAAGAATATACATTCATTGGTCATTCTCTATCAGAATAGGTAAAATATTATATGAAGAAATGATCCCTTCCAACTCGAAGACTAAAAGTCTAATCTTGCCGAAAAAATTCGATTGATTGGCCAAATACTTTTGGATCTTTACATCATTTTTATTCATCGGAGAATCAAAATGTCAGTTATCCTCAACTTCCATATTTGTCTAGACGATGCCGCTTTTCATTTGAATAATCCCTTTTTTGCCAAATTGCCTGAAGCTTATGCGATTTTTGATCCAATTGTTAATATAATGCCAATTATCCCTCTGTTCTTTTTTTTATTAGCTTTTGCTTGGCAAGCTGCCGTAAGTTTTCGATAACGATAATCCTACAAAAAAAAGTTTTTATTGATTTTTGTTTAACTTGATACGAAAAAACATATCTTTTTTCTCTCATTTTATTAGTTAAATAGTTAGAATAGTTACATTCTAACTGGATCATTTTCATTAACCAAATTGATGTAAAACTCTTTTTCCTTGTTCTGATGTTTATTTTGTGATACATCTATTCTCAACAGATCTTAATACCTTTAGTCAATATCAACTGCATCACAGTTGCAGTTTGGGTGATTAGCTAGTGATTAGAATATGTCATTTTTATTTAATAGAGAACATCTCTTTGATATTTATTCTAAAGAACGAGTAAGGATGATAATTGATCTATTGATTCCAAATTTTATTCTTAAACAAGTTTAGGATAGTTTAATTAGTACTCGAATTCCTATTTATCCTGTTCAATTCCGAGCAAAGAAGAAAAGAGAAACAGAATAGATTCAATTTTGAATCTGCTTTTTTTCTTTGCTCGGCCAATGCCAATATATGATACAAAAATTGATAATCTATTCCGTTTTCTAATAAGAATCTCGGAGATTACATAATGCTTACTCTTAAGCTGTTCGTTTACACAGTAGTGATATTTTTTGTTTCTCTCTTTATCTTTGGATTCCTATCAAACGATCCAGGACGAAATCCTGGGCGTAAAGAATAGTGATGAAAAAAGATTAGAAAGTAGATTTTGTAAAAGGGTCTATTTCTATAGGTTTTGAGGAGTCATCTCAAGTGACTGAACGGAGAGAGAGGGATTCGAACCCTCGGTACAAATAGTTTGTACAACGGATTAGCAATCCACCGCTTTAGTCCGCTCAGCCATCTCTCCTAGATGGCAGATCTAAAATGAATATAGCATTTCACTAAATAAAGACCAACAGTTGTGAGAATCCAATTCTATTTCTTTATTCCGTTCCAAACAATTTTTCGCTTTCTCTAGCCCGGCCAGTATCTGGCCAGGCCATTATCTTTCCTAGATAAGGAATAATTGACCAAATTATGAAGAATACAGTGCTCTACCTAATCTGAAAGCTAAAATAATTGTTATAAAAGTAAAAGCAATAAAAAGGGCTATCAAAATTTGACCTTGTGATATCATTTCTTTATTTCCTTTTTTGTATTATATATCAGTATAAGATAATAGATAAGCACTTCTATATTTTTTTTGAATAATTCCAACTGTTTCAGGTTCTAATCTGGATGAGATGTTCTAGATTGAAAATGGATAGATCATATTGGAAGGGTAAAAAAGAGATTTCAAAGACTAAGAGTGGATCATTTTTATTTTATGAAAATGATCATAATTTTCATTTTCTATATCTGTCATAAAGAAAAACTAATTCAAAATTACTTGAACAATTCTAAGGAATGTGTTTAATAAGCATAACAACTATATATAATGATAATGATAATAGTTACTAAATAAAATGAATAATAGGGTATTACTTATAATATGGATTAAGGATTATTCTTGCAAGAGTAAAAACAAAACAATAAGGTAAGGGACAGAGTGAAAAGAAACCATCTGCTATTGAATTTTCAGGAATAGGAAAATATGATGATAGGAACTTGTCTTATTAGAATCTAAATAAGTTCTCGATTTACTGAATAATTACTTTTTTCTTTTCCCTATTGGACAAAAAATCGATCTGTATGATACAATGAAATTGTGGCGGGTATAGTTTAGTGGTAAAAGTGTGATTCGTTCTATCATTATATTCAACAGAGTTGAAGGATCTTTCAACTCTCGTCTATATTTTGAAAAAACTCTATTTCTATAGAGGTTCTAAACCTCTCCTATGAATACCCTGATTTAGGAAAGGAATTGTGCGCATTCTCGTAATTTGAATTTGGAATGATAAAACGACCATATTTTCCATTCCATCCAAGATGGCGAAACAGAATGTAGAATATTTTCAAGGATTAGACCGATCTCTCTAATCGGATCAATCAAAGATCCATGGATATCAAAAGATTCTTTTTCATCGTAACTAAATGTTCAACTGCTAGAATAGCAAAAGTTGAAGTCAAATAGCTAGATAACAGTGACTTTGGTTTACTTTAGTCACCGTGATTTTGTTTGAGCTCGGTGAAATTTGATTTCCTCTAGGATCGCAATCAGTAGAAATAGGGAACGAAGTAATTAGAAAGATTTTTGAGTCCAATATTATTCAATCTTATCTTTCTATAGGGATCATCTCTCAAGTGAATAGGTATTTTCTATTTCAGGTTGTTCACCTGAAGTTAAGAGGAAAGAACTACATCTAAACTAACATAGATGTTATGGAGCAGAGCAAAAATATTTATGTATTATGTAAATAATCGTTTTTCATTAGACCCCCCTTTCTATCTCTCTCTCATGGAGGAGCCGAATGAAATGAAATTTTCATGTTCGGTTCTGAATTAGAGGCGTTAATCAACGTCGACTATAACCCCTAGCCTTCCAAGCTAACGATGCGGGTTCGATTCCCGCTACCCGCTCATCCATATTCCTTATTCAAAATGTTTTTTCATACCCGTGTTACCTATCTATTCTTTCTCTTTCGTTCCCGAATCTCGTTGTGGATGGAATAAAAAATCATACTTTTTTATTCCCGATCGATAAAGTATTTCAAGGAATAATGAAAATAAAGCGTCCATCGTCTAATGGATAGGACAGAGGTCTTCTAAACCTTAGGTATAGGTTCAAATCCTATTGGACGTAAGAATTCGTTATGCTTTGTAAATGTGATGATTAAGCCCTTTTATCCTATTCTGAGCATAAGAAAAAGTTGGATATTTTCTTGAATAGCTTCTTTTAAGAGATCTTCTGCTTGTTCCGTGAATGTCCCAGTAGAACGTATAATTTCTCCAAACTGGGGTTTATTTTTGACTAAATACTCGCGCAACTTAAGAATAAATTTTTTGACTTGTACGATATCTAATACATCTAGATATCCATTCGTTCCGGTATAAATCATAGCTATTTGTTCTTCCACTGTCAAAGGATCTGATTGAGATTGTTTGAGCAACTCGCGTAATCGTTGACCTCTTGCCAATTGATCTTGCGTAGCTTTATCAAGATCAGAAGCGAATTGTGCAAAAGCTTCTAACTCTGCAAGTTGAGCTAATTCTAATTTTAATTTTCCAGCTACTTGTTTCATAGCTTTCATCTGAGCTGCGGATCCTACTCTAGATACGGAAAGACCAACATTAATGGCAGGTTGAATTCCTGCATTGAATAGATCAGCTGACAAGAAGATTTGTCCGTCGGTAATGGAAATTACGTTAGTGGGAATATAAGCTGAGACATCTCCAGCTTGAGTCTCAACTATTGGTAAAGCAGTCAAACTCCCTCCACCTAACTGAGAATTTAATTTAGCTGCTCTTTCTAATAAACGAGAATGTAAATAGAAAACATCTCCTGGATAAGCTTCCCGGCCAGGTGGTCTTCTTAATAGAAGAGACATTTGTCGATAAGCTTGTGCTTGTTTGGAAAGATCATCATAAATGATTAATGTATGTTGTTCTTTATACATAAAGTATTCGGCTAAAGCTGCTCCTGTATAAGGAGCAAGATATTGTAATGTAGCAGGAGAATCTGCAGTTTCCGCTACCACAATGGTATACTCCATTGCACCGCGTTCTTGGAACGTATTAACTACCTGAGCTACGGAAGAAGCTTTTTGACCAATAGCGACATAAACACATATTACATTCTGATTTTTTTGATTGATAATCGTATCTGTAGCTACTGCCGTCTTACCGGTCTGTCTGTCCCCAATAATCAATTCTCGCTGACCGCGTCCTATAGGGATCATAGAATCAATAGCAATAAGACCCGTTTGAAGAGGTTCATATACAGAACGTCTTGAAATAATACCTGGGGCGGGAGATTCGATCAATCGAGATTCGGAAGATGAGATCTTCCCCTTACCATCAATAGGTCGAGCTAGCGCATTTACAACTCGACCCAAATAAGCATCACTTACTGGTATCTGAGCAATTTTTCCTGTTGCTCTCACGGAACTACCCTCTTGTATCATCAAGCCATCACCCATTAATACAGCTCCAACATTATCTGATTCTAGATTTAGGGCAATACCTACTGTACCATCTACAAATTCTACTAATTCCCCTGCCATTACTTTATCAAGACCATGAATACGAGCAATGCCATCTCCTACTTGAAGTACAGTGCCAATATTAACAACTTTGACCTCGTTATTATATTGTTCAATCTGTTTACGTATCATACTACTGATTTCATCGGGTCGAATAGTTACCATTAACACTAGTTAATTCTCTTTTGAAAAATAAGACCTAGTATATATAATCTAGAGATTTTAATTTGAATAATATATATAACGTTAATCAGTTATGTTTTTCATGGCTAGGAGCAGGTCGATATTATGCTCGATCGTACGTAAATGTAACTCGCTATTCAAACGATTATTCAGAGTTCCTAAAGCTCTTTGGACAGCTTGGTTATAAATTTGTTGTCGAACCTGTTCAATTACTCTTTGTTGTTCAAAGTGAATGGTTTCATTCTTTAAATTTTCTAATTGTTTCAAATTAACAGAAGCAAGATTGATAAGATCCTTTTTTTCTTGTTCTATTTGAGAGTACCCATTTATCCGAATTTCGCGCGCTCGCATTTCTACTTCCCGTAAGCGAGCCCGGGCTTGCTCAAGCTGATTAGCAGCTCCTTTACATAGTTCTTCAGAATTCTGAATAGTACTCAATATTTTCTGTTTACGGTTATCTAATAAATTACTTAATGAAAGTAGATTATTTATTCATAAGTTGAACGAATAATCTCTTCCCAAACCGAACACGAACCTTTCGATTCATTCGGCTTTCCCGCTCGGCTTTTTTTACCAAGCCTACCCTTTTCGTTCATATTATGTCAAAATAAGATCAATCTATCAAAGACCGAAATCTACGAAGGGCTCTTTTGCCAAAAGGGTTTTTTTATTATCAACTGAGTTGTTGTTTTTTCTTTTCGTATTTCCTCTTTACTTTTTCTTGAATAAATTCGCTTTTGTGTAGGTCGTCGGTTCCGCATTTAAACCCAAAAAATTGGATGGGAGATTAGGACTATTTTTCAGTAGATAGATTGAATAATTCCATTAATATGAATGTTATATATCGGATCAACCTCCAACTATGCCTTTGAACCCATCTCATATTAGCACAGCGGTGGAAAGAGTACCCAGTTGTGCTTGGACTTCAAGCAGTTTAGCTTTAACCATTCTAAAGATTTTCTCTTGTTGGTTGGGATTGGTAAAAAAATTTCCCAATCAATTACGAAATGCTATAGTTCTTCCATATTTATTTTGACCCTTTTAGAAGTAATTCGTTGAGATCATGCACTTTTCTATCTACAAAATGCAGTTGGTTGAATCCAGCTAGATTATTCAAATATACAACTCGCACACACTCCCTTTCCGAAATAGATTAGTACACCAAGCACCACACTGAGATTTATTATATTTGTTTCTAAAATATTGGTATTTAACCTGAAACCCTCAGCGGAAGATAAATAAATTAGGGAAATGAAAGAATCAGTTACATTTTTCATACGCTCTCCCCTCATAGATAAGGATACTTTTACAAAGTTTTTTCTCCGACTCGATATTCTGGCTGGATAAGCAGATTCCGAGTACTTAGTAAGTCCCAGGTCCCGCATAACGATAAATAAGGATATAATAACAAAAAAAACTTTGCTCGATCTATTTACTTCTTCGAGTGTCGCAAGTCTTTCTGACCAAGTATAAGTCCATTATTTTGAATCAGCCCCTCCCCTATTGGCTGAACAAGAAAATTTATAGAGGGGGGTCCTTCAAATCCCGAAGGAAACGGATTTTGGTCTCCGAGATCAAACAAATGGATTAGCAAATAAAAGTGCTAGAGCTACAACTAATCCATAAATAGTTAAAGCTTCCATAAAAGCTAAACTTAGTAGTAAGGTACCTCGTATTTTACCCTCCGCCTCCGGTTGTCTTGCAATACCTTCAACAGCTTGTCCCGCAGCAGTGCCTTGACCAATGCCAGGTCCAATAGAAGCAAGGCCTACGGATAATCCAGCAGCAATAACGGAAGCAGCAGAAATCAAAGGATTCATGGTAATCTCCTCTTAGATTAATAAATGATGGATAATATTATAGTTTTATCTATTGATTTGATTGTTCACGTTCAACTAGAGAACAATTTCTTTTCTTTGAAAACAACTCAATTCCGATCCGACAAAATGGTATTACAAAATTATTTTATTACTATTATATTCTTTTTTAAGATGAAATAGAGACAGATTTTTTTTATTTCATTTCAAAAATGAAATATTCTGTCTCTAAATAATGAATATGTATATATGAGTCTATATAGATCATATATACATATATATATGTAACATAATACAAACTATGTACATAAAATGTATGTATCCCTTCGAGTAATTGTTCCAAACCGGGGTACATACATAGTTTACTAGACTAATTAACATTAGTAAACCTATTCATCTTATTATGTAGATATGAATCTACAAATATGATCTATTCTATCTATCGATTTTATCGACGGGATTAGTGATCCTTAATCTTTCTACTAAGATCTTAGAGATTAAGTATTTTCATTTATGACTATATAAGGGAGAATCAAAATCGAAAGAACATTTCACGTTACATATATATATATATATATCAAATTTTTATGAATTAATAGACTGAGTCCAATTAATGATGACCCTCCATGGATTCGCCTATATAAGCTGCGGCTAGAGTTGCAAAGATTAGAGCTTGAATGCCACTTGTAAATAATCCTAGGAACATTACAGGTATAGGTACCACTAAAGGTACTAAGGAAACAAGAACGGCAACTACCAATTCGTCAGCTAATATATTTCCAAAAAGTCGAAAACTAAGTGATAGAGGTTTTGTAAAATCTTCTAATATGTTAATTGGTAAAAGTATTGGGGTTGGTTGAATATATTTACCAAAATAGCCTAAACCCCTCTTTGTAAGACCTGCATAAAAATAAGCTACTGATGTGAGTAAAGCTAGAGCTACTGTAGTATTAATATCATTTGTAGGTGCGGCTAATTCCCCATGAGGTAATTGAAAAATTCCCCAGGGAAAAAGAGCACCTGCCCAGTTAGAAACAAAGATAAATAGAAACATGGTCCCTATAAAAGAAACCCAAGGACCATATTCTTCTTCGCCAATCTGAGTTCTAGCCAAGTCCCGAACAAATTCGAGAACATATTCCACAAAATTTTGAGCTCCGTTCGGAACGATTTGTGGGTCTCGAACAGCTAGAGTAGCTGAACTTAATAAGACAGCAATTACAATCCAGGAAGTTATAAGTACCTGTGCATGAACTTGGAACCCGCCTATTTGCCAATAAAAATGCTGACCTACTTCCACACCGGATATCTCGTAGAAAAAATTCAGCGTGTTAATAGGAAATTGTAGAATATCCATATTACCCTTTTTATATAAAGATGAATTTCAAAAAGAAATTATTTTGGTTCAATGACCGATTCCTCAATTATTTCACTATCATCAGTCAGGCTACGAAATAAAATAATGGAATGATTATTTGATTGATTAAGAAGATTTCTTTATTTCTATACAAATATTTTATCTTAATCTATTCTATAAGATTTGGGAATAGTAACCAACTTAGTTTTAGCTTCTCTTTTTTATTTTTTAATTCATTTTTGATAGAATTACAATGCTCTACCCGTGCGAATTGCTAAAATTAATTTATTTAGGATCAGTCGGATTGGTCCTCTCCCGTCATCATTGGCTGGGATTGGGATATCCACGAGATCTGGGTCACAATCTGTATCAACTAAGCAAATTGTTGGAATACCCAAAGTTCTACATTCCCGAATAGCAGTATATTCTCCTTTTTGATCGAGAATTATTACAATATCGGGCAATTTTGTCATGTATCTAATACCTCCTAGATCTTCTTGCAATTTGTTCAATTCTCTCTTGAGTATTGCTGCTTCTTTCTTCGTAAATTGATTGAATCCTCCCGTATTTTTTTTTTTCATTAAATTTTTGAATTTTTCAAGTCTTGCTTCTGTAGTAAACCAATTAGTTAACATACCCGCGAACCATTTTTTATTTACATAATGACATCGAGCTGCTAAAGCAGCTAATTTAGCTGCATCAGCTGTTTGATGTTTTGTACCAACTATCATAAATTGTTTTCCTCTTTTTGCTCCATCAAACACAAAATCACAGGCTTCTGATAAAAAACGAGCGGTATAAGTCAAATTTATAATATGACTATCTTTACGTTCTTTAAAAATGTAAGGTGCCATTTTAGGATTCCATTTTCTGGTTTCATGACCAAAATGAACTCCTACTTTTACCATCTCTTTCAAATTGATGTTCCAATTTTTTTTCGTCATTTTCTTTTTCTGTTTTTTAATATGAACTGAAATATCTACATTCCAATGGAATGGGTTAGATTGCTTGCCGTAACGTACTTGGTACAATTATTCATTTGATTTTTTCTTTATTTTTATACAATAATATAAAGTAAATTTGTTCTATTTCTTTATTTATTGTATAAAAATGACTTTTTGACTGCTCGTTTTGATTTTTTCTTTTTTATTTTAACTAGTTTTTTTTTCACTTTTTTTTTTTGTTTTTGCGATAAAACTTTATATTCATAATCAAAGAAAAAATCTATCACTTTATTGATAAATATACTTTTGTTCCTCATTCTCGGATCCATTTTACTCCGTTTTTCCAAAGAGTTGAATCCAGTACCAACAGGTATCATTCTCCCGAGAATAACATTTTCCTTCAAGCCCTTCAACCAATCAATACGACCTTGAAGAGCAGATTTAGCTAAGACCCGAGCAGTTTCCTGAAAACTTGCTTCCGATAGAAAACTTTGAGTATTCAGAGATGCGTTTGTCATTCCCAATAAAATGGTTCGATAGTTTATTCTTTTTTCTAGAGCACGATCCATTCTTTGGACTCGTGATAATCCAATGAGTTCTCCGGGTAAAAAAACACTATCTAGTCCATTTTCAAAATTTTGATTTTCGGACTTTTCGACATCTACAACTAAAACTTTCGATGTAATTTGGCGCACAATAATTTCTATATGTTTATCAGAAATTTGTACCCCCTGGGATCGATAAATCTTTTGAATTTCATTGACTAACTGATTCTGACTATCCTCCATAGTTATTCTAACACTGGTGAATGACCCCCAAAAGTTTCCAAAAAATATTGCTAGATGTCTGTTCAATTCTTTAAATTTTTTTTTTCGATTTTTCGATATTAAAGTATTCGAGCGGGCTTCTGACAATTGTTCAACTTTAGGGAGACCTTGAATTATATCATCGGATTTTAATCTTTCGTATGACATAGTGATTAATGTATCTCCTTCGTAAAGAATTCTCCCATAATAACTATTATGAGTTGCTCCTCGAGTACCCAAATAGGGTTTAGATAATCTAATGATGAAAGATTCCTCACGAACAACTACAATTTGACCAGATCCTTGGAGTTGTTTATCTTCGGATATCCATATACTTTCGCAAAAAAATTGTCCAAGGCTGACTACTGGAAATGTTTTTTCAAAAAAATTGGATAGGGAAAAGTACAAATTCAAATTGAAGAAATTGAAAATAATATTCTTGCATGAATCAAATTTATAAATTCCCCTCTTTTCGTCCATAAAATAGCATTTAGCTCCTTGAAAAGTATTCGAGTCATAGTTAGAAATTGAATGTTCATTTAGTAACACTTTTTTATAAGTCATCAAATGAGAGTCTGGAAAACGATTTGCAATACTATGTAAATGACCCAGGAGACCTGACAATGGTATTTTTTTATTTGCATCCGACTTTTTTACTGTATTTAAGCATTTTAAATCATTAAACAAAACGATTTGCAAAAAATCAGAAGGAGAAAGAATGAGAAAAGATTTCTCTTTTTTATTCTTATTAGGTACTGAACGAATAGTTCCCTTACTAAGTAATTGACTTTGATCATTCGAAAAAAAAGAATTAGTGTGACCTAATTTGTTATGAAACAAAAATGGAGAACTTGCCATATTGAAAAAAGGGTATTTCAGCAAGCTAATTTGAATCATATTGATAATGATCGTATTTGTTCTTACTGAAATAAGAGAAGCATAAGCCTTTTTTACTTTTAATCTGGGCTTTCCGTCTAATTGATTTTCAAGAAAATTCCTTTCTTTTTCCATCGAAAAACGGTCATTAAAAAAAGCAAAAATGTTGTCATTTTTATAAAGAATACCTTCTCTGGGGATTCTAAGAATTAAATAAGGACAAGGGATTCTTCGCTTTACCCATTGTTTATCACACCATAATGGTACGATGAGTTCGTTTTTTACCCTCATATTGTTGGTATTTTCAAAAAGAATGGTGCAATCGATAGAGTCTTGATGTTTGTTAGGTATGGTTCGATCAGTTTCGAGATAATTCAAGATTTTTTTCCCTTTTTCAAAACAGTTTGAGTCAACTGATTCGTGTTTCACTTGATCCACTGAATAATTCGAAAGTGATTTATGTTTGTAAAGAAGAAGTTCTGGAATATCCACTTGATCTTGATCTTTATGAAAAGCGGATTCATATATACCTCCCGATAATACCCATAAATGAGTTGTCTTGTCTATTAAATGAGACTGTATAGGGATATTCCAGTGAATTTCTCCTGTCAGGCCAGAATATATATATTTTTTGACTTTTTCTTTAAAGGGGGGTTTTTTGGCACGAATCTCGGCAATTACTTGTTCCGATTCCACGAGTTGATTATTCTGAATGAATAGCAAGCTTTCTGGCGGAATCGTTAAGTTTTTTACTTCATATTGATTATCAATAGTCACGTCTAAACTATTATGACATATATAAGCAGGGTGCCCATGACGGGTGCGGGTAGGAGAAACTAAATTTTCATTGAATTCCATTTTTCCGGTGAACGGGGCTCGTATATGTTCTGCAATATCACCCGTAAAGACCCCACCAGTATGAAAAGTCCTTAATGTTAGTTGAGTTCCCGGCTCTCCAATTGATTGGCCTGCAATAATGCCGACTGCTTCTCCTAATTCGATTAAGTTACTATGAATAGTATTCCGACCATAACATAATTGACAAATCCAAGATATACTTTTGCAAGTAAAAGGGGTTCGTATATATATTGGTTGTATTTGGAAATAATATAATTGATTGGCAAGTTTCATCCCAATATCTTCATTGCGCGTGGCAATACATCTTCCGTTTATATATACATCGTCTGCTAATACACGACCAATTAGTGTTTGTAGAACAAATTGATTTTTTATTGTTTCTTGATCTTGAATAAGATTTACAAAAAGACCTTGGATAGTACCACAATCTACTTTACGTACAACGAGGTGTTGTACTACTTCAACAAGTCTACGTGTGAGATATCCAGCATCTGCTGTTCGTATAGAAGTATCTACAACTCCTTTACGAGCACCGTAACATGAAATAATATATTCTGTTAAAGAAAGTCCTTCGCATAAATTTCCTTGAATGGGTAGATCCACAATTTTTCCTTGAGGATCTGATATTAATCCTCTCATACCTACTAATTGGTGAACTTGAGATAGACTTCCTCTAGCTCCTGAAAAGGACATCATATGTACTGGATTAAGAGGATCAGTCATCTTAAAATTCGGATTCATTTCTCGTTTCAAGTATTCACTGGTAGCATGCCATATCTCAATCAATTGACGTAATTTTTCCACTGCATGTACATTTCCATAATCATGCTGTCTTTCCGAAGCAAACCCTTGTTGCTGCACATCTTGGATAAGCCATAGTTTAGCTGGTGTTGTTAAAAGATCATCAATTCCTAATGAAATAGCTGCATCGGTAGCTTGCTGGAAACCTAAAATCTTCAGTTGATCTAATATATGTGATGTATATGTCATTCCAAATTGATTTACGAATCTTCTAATAAGGTGCTTCATAACAAATTTATCCATCCCTTTATTAAAAAAGGGCACTTCAAAAGGAAAAGGCACTTTGAATTTAGGTTGTGTCATAAGAATAAAATATCTCCATTTTGAATAAAATAAAATATCTCCATTTTGAATAAAATAAAATCTCCCCATTTTGGGTTGGGGAGCAGAAATCAGCAATGGGTTTAAGCTCGAAGGCTTCCTTAATCTTTATCTCTGCATGAATGAAAGGATCATAAAATGAATAACATTAAATTCTGAATAGTGACAGTTCTTGTCGGATATCATAAGTCCACAAGCCTTTTATAGCTTCTTCTATTTCTCGATTAAAACGAATACGACCAACGGTTGTTCGAATGTATTTATTAAGTATTTCCCCCACTCTACCTTTTCTTATTCGAAAATGATCATAGATTTCGTAGAAGGTACCTAAAGATTCATATTGAACTTCGATAGGAAGTTCTCGATTTACTGAATTAATAATAGAGGTATCTATATCTCTCCTCCATCGGAGCCATAAAGGACTGTCTAAATCAATTTGTTTTTGTTCATAAGCTTTAAGTGCATCATCATAGCTATAAAACGAAGGCGAGACGATCTTCTTTTTTGAGTTATTCGGGTGGTACCTATTTTCATAAATGCCCTGGTTTTTTTGAAGAGTTGATCTATAAAGTCCTAGAAGCATATCTTGAGTCGGTACACAAATAGGATCTCCTATAGTTGGAGAGATAAGATTGAGATGAGAAAACATAAGTAAACGAGCTTCGACTTGAGCTTCCATAGATAAAGGTACGTGGACAGCCATCTGATCTCCGTCAAAGTCGGCGTTAAATCCTGCACAAACCAATGGGTGCAACCGAATGGCACGTTCTTCTATTAAAACAGGTAGAAATGCTTGTATTCCTAATCTGTGTAAGGTGGGTGCTCGATTTAACAATATGGGATGTCTTTGGATAGTCTGTTTAAGTACGTTCCATATAATAGATTTCCTATCTCGAATTAAAAATTTAGCAGTTCTTAGATTGGGGGCAATCTGTCGTTCAACTAGATCACGAATTAAAAATCCTTGAAAAAGTTCTATTGCGATTTCTCGGGGTAATCCACATTGATACAATGAGAGATGGGGACCTACCACAATAACAGAACGACCTGAATAATCGACCCGTTTTCCAAGTAAACTTTCACGAAATATTCCTTCTTTACCTTGGAGGAAATCTGAGAACGATTTATAAGGTCTATCCTTACTATCTTTCACCGGTTGTGCGCCTATACTGTTATCAAGAAGTGTATCTACGGCTTTTTGGACTAATTTCTTTTGATCAAACAATAAATCTGGTAGTAGAAATGCACGAGTCCATTCTACGGATTCTAAAAGATTATTATTTCGACGGATAACTTTTAGATAAAGTTCATTGAGATCCGAAGTAATCACTCCACCTTCATTTAATTGATACATTGGCCTCAGGTCGGGAGGAAGAACTGGTAATAGGCATAGAACCATCCATTGTGGTTCTACATTTGTTTGAATAAAATATTTAGCAAATTTCATTCGTCTAACCAAACGATCCTTTCTTATTTGAAGTGAAAAAAGTTTTTTCTTCATATTATTATATAGTTTTTTGAAAGGACAGTCTTGATTCGAAAATTCGTTTTCTGTCTCCTCCGAGTCCGAGAATTGATTCGAAAATTCGTTTTCTGTCTCCTCCGAGTCCGAGAATTGATTCGAAAATTCGTTTTCTGTCTCCTCCGAGTCCGAGAATTGATTCGAAAATTCGTTTTCTGTCTCCTCCGATGAGAATAATATAGATATTTTCGTATCTATTTCCTTCCATTCTATATATGAATGATCTATAATCATTTGCAGATCTAGACCAGCTAATTGTTCTCTGATAGCTTTTCCTCCAGTGGCAATTTCTCGCTCTTGAAATAGCGGAAAATCCCAAGAGAGATAAGAAGCAATATCTTTTGCCCAAGATTTATACTCATATTCACGAAGTTCTCCCTGAAATCGCAATAAAGTTGGCTTGTTAGCTGTGGGCCTAGTAATACAAACATTTGGATAGGTTTTTACAATCTTTTTTCCCCCCCCTCAGAATCGGACATGAAAGTTTCCTCTCATCCGGCTCAAGTAACTATACCAAAATGGAAAGTGATTATGTATCATTATGCAAAAAATGTTTTTTGCTCTCTGGTAATGTATCCCGACGGTTTTCGTTCCCAAGTGATAAAACTAAATAGTTACTCTTTGCTCAAGTTCCAAGTGAATTCAATTATTGGTTTACAATTCGTATTATGACATAAATATGGAATTAGTGAGCAGTCTCCTCCCGATACATTTCTTTGTGAAAGACCTTGAATTTATTTGAAATTCATATGGGATTTACTTGTCTGTATCTCTTTATTAATTGATCCTGTAGGTTTCTGTTTTACTTCGATGGTTGCAATACTATTTGAAGCATATGTGCGATGAATAGACTCCTATAACCATATCTTCTTTTTGATCTAGAATAAAAAGAAAAATGAAACAGATTTTGGATTCCATTTTGTTTCTTTCTTTCTAATAAAAGAAGTATTTTTACGAAGTCCAATTAGCAATTTAATTTCATAATATACAAGATATTAACCCTAGATTCATTCCTCTTTATCAACATGTTTCTAATTCTGAGCTTCATGCCCCTCTTGCCGAGGGGCGTGTCAGAGCTAAGGGCATCCCAATTAGATTAAATAGGATGACAGTTCCTATGGATCTGTATAATCGGAGCTTGTGATCAAGTCACACATCGCAGTATACTGGGTCTTCTAATTCTTTACGAGTTTTATCTAATAGATTCGCGATATAACTGGGACGTCGTTTGAAATACCAAATATGAACAACTGGGCATGCCAATTTAATGTATCCCATTCGATATCTTCGAATTCGAGGATCAATAACAAGTTCAACTCCACATTGAGTACAAAAATTGGAGTCGTAGTTTTCCTTCTCATTTTCCATCATTGGAGGTTTTACACAAGCACAAACTCCCCTTTTCTTAGGTCCAAATATTCTTTCACAAAATAATCCATCTCTTATTGGTTCATAAGTTTTATAATCTAAAGTCTGTTCTGCAGTCACTTGTCCGACTCTTTCTCCATTAGGTAATATTCTTTCAGACCAAGCGAGAATCTGCTCGGGAGAAACTAATCCAATTTGAAGTTGTTCGTGTTTATTCTGGTCACTCATAAAAAATAAATTTTGATTTATTTTGATCAAACTTCCTTCTTATCTATCTGAAAGTCTATCTCAGATAGAATAGTATGATTCAATTCTAGAGCTAAAGATCGTAGTTCTCGACTGAGCAATCGGAAAGATTCTGTAAAAGTGCTAGGTTTAGGCATTGGTTCTCGGTTGAAAATGGCACCAAATATTTTTTCACGAGTGTCCATATGATCAGATTTGAAAGTAAGTATCTCGTGTAAAATATAAGCAACACCAAAACCTTCTAGAGCCCAAACTTCCATTTCTCCTACTCGTTGCCCTCCTCTGGAGGATTTTCCTTTTAGAGGTTGTTGTGTAACCAGCGCATAAGGTCCACGAGAACGTGCATGAATTTTGTCATCAACTTGATGGCACAATTTCGATATATAAGCTATTCCTATTGTAACAGGTTGTTCAAAAACCTTTCCTGTTCTTCCATCAATTAATCTATGTTTTCCAGGATGATCAAGTTCAAATACCCATGGATTAGCTGTTTGCTCGCTAGCTTTATAAAGCTCAGAAAATACTAGTTTTCTAGAAGCTTCTCGCTCGTACCTTTCGTCAAAAGGCGCCAGTCTATAATGTTTGTTCATTAGTTTTCCTGCTAAACCAAGCAAACATTCAAAAATCTGTCCTACATTCATTCGTGAAGGTACCCCTAATGGATTTAATACCATGTCCACTGGTGTTCCATTTTGTAAATAAGGCATATCTTGCCTGGGCAAAATTTTTGAAATAATACCTTTATTACCATGCCTTCCCGCTACTTTATCACCCACTTGTATTTTACGTTTTTGTAAAATATATACATGAACTTTTTCTACAATATCACCGAGATAATCGTCTTCCTCCTCGAACTCTTGAAAGCATCTCACATCGATAACTCGACCTTTTACACCTTTAGGGACTCTAAAACAATTTTCTTTTCCAGTAGGTGCCTTAATATCAAATAAAGCTTGTAATAATTTTCCTTCTGGAGTATTTATTAGTGAGTCTTCTTCTGCTTCCAGTATTAATTTACCTACTAATATATCACCTGTTTCTATCCAAGATCCTATCATTACAATGCCGTTTTCGTCCAGATGACGGAGTAAGTAAGCATTTAAATGAGGTATTTCTCTAGTTATTACTTCAGGGCCCTGGTTCGTAAAATAAACTCCAATTTCGTATCTTACGATCTGGAAAGAAGTAAAAATGTCTTCATAGACCAGACGTTCACTAATAAGTATTGCATCTTCAAAATTGTATCCTTCCCATGGCATATAGGCCACTAAGATGTTTTTTCCCAAAGAAAGTTCTCCCCCTGCTGTAGCTGCACTGTCTGCTATAATTTGTCCCCTCTTTACATATTCCCCTTGGCGAACTCGGGGTTTTTGATGCATACAAGTATCACTATTAGAACGTTGATATAGAATCAATTCTGTTTCTATATTGGCTCGAGCAACAGATGAAGTTATGATGATATTTTCACCATCAATATACTTTATTTTTCCCCCTTGTTTGGCTATAGCTACACTTCCTGAATCTAAAGCTACTTGACCCTCCAATCCAGTTCCGACAATACACTTCTCAGGTTGAACAAGTGGAAGTGCTTGACGCTGCATATTAGAACCCATTAAAGCACGATTCGCATCATTATGTTCGATAAAAGGAATAAGGCAAACTCCAACGGAAAAATATTGGGAAGGAAAAATACTTCTGAAATGAATTTGGTCCCATGCAAAAAATAAAAATTCTTGTTGAAATCGAGCTGCAGTCAATTGTTCCTCTGGAACCCCTTGATTTAATGCCAGAGAATTTCCTATAGCTATCCGATAGTATTCATCTTCTCCCGGTAATAGATAAACCATATGGTCTTTGTTCGATCTCTTAGAGAGCCTATAGAATGGACTTTGTAAAGAGCCGTAATGACCAAGCGTTGCATAAATAGATAACGATCCAATAAGCCCAACATTTATTCCTTCGGATGTCGTAATCGGACAAATACGTCCATAATGACTAGGATGAATATCCCGTGTACGAAAAGTAGACGTTCGACTTGTCAATCCTCCAGGGCCCAAAGAGCTCACTTTTCGACTATGAACTATTTCTGCCAACGGATTAGTTTGATCCAAAAATTGTGATAAAGGATGTAAACCAAAAAAATCCTGAAAAGTATCCGTTAATGGAATTAAAGTTTCCAATTTAATAAGAGTTATTCTCCTTTTAAGATTGATTGATGCAGATAATATAGTTTTTTCAACTGCTTCTCTGAAATCATATAGAGCTAATCGTAATTGCTCTTGTAATAAATCTGCTACAGAACGAATATATCGATTTTGTAGGTGATCTATATCATCGGGTGTACCCGTTCCAAATTGCACTTGGATAAGGTAATCCACAGCAGCCAATATATCGTGCGGTAATAATAAAATCTCGTTCTCGGGTATATCAAGACTTAGTTTTTTATTCAGATTTCGTCGACCAATCTTTCCTAATAAACATTTCGTTCGAAAAAATGTTGTTACTTTTTCATATATAGACTCAAATTCTTCTTCTTCTTCTTCTTCTTCTTCTTCTTCTTCATCACTTTCGTCACTTATGTAGAGTTTTTTATAAAGTTTCAAAATAGCTTTCCGCTTCCCGCCATACCAATCGTAGTATGTATCATACTCCTTTGAATATTGGAAAAATGCTTTAAGATTCTTATAGTTAAAAATATCTTCGGAATTTAGACCCATAGCCAATAAAAAAAGTAAAACAGATATTTTTTTTTTTTTGTTTATACGAATCCATATCTTTTCTGTTTTTTTATTGAGCTCTAATCTTGATCTTCCTCCCCAATCTGAAATTATTGTGCCAATCCAGATAATGTTTCCCGACGGTTTTCGTTCCCAAGTGTAATAAATACCGGGACTTCTTACTATTTGATTGACCACGACTCTGTAATTTCCATTTATTACAAAAGTTCCTTTAGAATTCATCAAAGGAATATTTCCCAGATATAAAATCTGGTTTTGTATTTCACGAGTTTTCTTAGTTTTCTTAATCAATCTTGCTGGTACATATAATTGACAGTTATATGTAAGAGACATATATACAGCATCTCTCTCTTTAATGAAAGGTTCTGTTAATTTATATTCATTCCCAAAAAGAAGAATTTTGATCTTTTTATTTGGGCTTTCAATTTTTGAAAAGTTATTGATTTCTTCTATTAAGCCTTGATTGATAAAACGAAAAAATCCTTCAAGTTGTATTTTACCAAATTGGGGAATTGTAAATATTCCTTTATTTTCTTCTAATCGCATTGAATGTTTGCTATCCTATATTATAAAGTATATTATATATTTCGATATTTATTCCTCATTGATCTATACGAATAGAATAAATTCGACAAAAAATTGACATGTTTTGTTCACTATATCAAAAAAAGAAAAGAAAAAGAAGCTATTTCCTTTTCTTATAATATATGATATATGATGGGAATATTTCTATAGTTATCAATTCTCTAGTTATTGACAGACAAATGTGAATTTAGTATACTATTGGGTACTCTAAATTCCTATTCTATACTAGAGGGACTCTAAATTGGTTATACGACATATCCGAGTTATAAAGAAGGATGTGAAATACCCTACATATCATCTCCGATAGATAAAGCAAAATATCTTTTCTAAACTAGATGTGGGGATGGCGACATAGCCAAGTGGTAAGGCAGGGGACTGCAAATCCTCGATCCCCAGTTCAAATCTGGGTGTCGCCTTGGTAGCGTAAACAAATCTAAAAATCTCTATTTGTATCCATGTCTTTTGAAGACAACTTGTATAGGTTCAGGTCCTATTGCTAATATAGCAGATAAAATTCAAATTTATCGTTAATGTCTAATCTGATAGGTAGTTGAGAGTCATTAGTTCCAAGAAACAATTTTGAGAAGTCGCTACTATCGACTCATGCTTTCTTTCAGAATAGGAAGGTAGAGGATTTCCACTTTGCACTATTCTTAATAGTTCCATTATCATCAAGAATCAATAATGATATTATTTTTTTAGAAAGTTTTATAAAGAGAGGGATTCGTATGGATATAGTCGGTATCGCTTGGGCTGCTCTAATGGTAGTTTTTACTTTTTCTCTTTCACTCGTAGTATGGGGTAGAAGTGGAATTTAATAGAATTCTAATAGTCTTTCTATTTTTAATCGTTCTGTTCAAAACAAAAAAAAAATGATTTTACGTTACGATGATAGATAATTACTATCATTAATGATCTAGTAATATTGAATTATCAATGATATGATAAATAATATCAAATTGATCATGTTAGAAACACAATTCTACTTCATATTTATCAAATATGAAGTAGAATTGTATATAGCGAACCATAGTATTCTTAACTATACATATGTTAAAGCATATGGAGCATTATTGCTCTGTCTTTTCCATATCAATTTTTGGCCTTTACGATTTAAAATTTTGTATATTACTATGTAATAGTAAACAATGCGTATTCGTATTATAAATAAATTGAAAAAAAATGGAAATAGAAAAAGAAAAATACTTTCTCAAATACTATTCAGAATAACACCTATATTTTATCTACATCAATTTTTCCAGAGATATGTAAGAAATTATGATTAGTCCCCACGAGACAAATGAGAATTTAGATCTACTTATCCAAAATCTGTGTAGAAGAAGTAGTACAAAGGAAAAATTTTCCTTTCCTTTTTCTTTTGTACTACTTCTTCTCAAAAAAATAGACCGACCGTTATTACTTTTTTTTACTGACGATCTAGACTAATTCTAGATTATAAGTAATCACTCTAGTTCGCTTTGAGGCCTCGTTTGTGCGTAAATAACGATTAGAAAAGCAGTAGGCACTGTAATGAATAATAGAATAGCAATAAATGCAAGGTTATTTACTTCCATGATTGATTTTCGCTTCGTTTTACAATAAC
Source organism: Chamaecyparis obtusa (assembly GCA_027943335.1). NCBI lineage: Eukaryota > Viridiplantae > Streptophyta > Pinopsida > Cupressales > Cupressaceae > Chamaecyparis > Chamaecyparis obtusa. The sequence goes on from BSBK01009768.1 coordinate 51,408, forward strand.
TCGAGATTTGATCTCATAGAGTATCTTTTTTCAAAAAAAAATGGATTGAATCCATGGAGGACTAGTAGAACATACTATTATCTCTTATTCATCTCGGATTTAGTAATCCGGCCCCTAATGGATCGATCCCACCGTCTTATTAGTATAGTTCCAAGGGTTGACTCAATTCAATTTTATCGTTAATAAAAATAACATTAGACATGCAAATTAAATTCAATTTGATTCATTTAATGTTTGTCTCAATCAAATATTTCTATGTTAATGTCTATTAAAAAAAGACAATGAATAGCTCCCAATTATCTTATCCTAAGAATTGACCATGACCCTGGAATGAGCAGAATAGTTTGGATAGTAACCAAAATAGAATTGAATCTTTTGTATTTTTGAGAAATCATTAAAAACCTTTTTTTCGTTAAATATGAGAGAATACCGCGTAGATCTCTACGCGGTATTCTTCCTAACACAGATCTATCTTACTACGATACCCTTTTTTGATTTCTCAAGGGTAAAAGAAGATTCAGATCTATGCTGATAATTTGGCGAATCCACACACAAAATGTGTAAAAAATGATCAAATCTATTCTAGTCTACTCTCTTTTCCTTTTTTACTCTTGTTTGGGGTAGGGATCGCTCAAACAATTGTTCAATTTATTGAATCGGGACTGACGGGGCTCGAACCCGCAACTTCCGTCTTGACAGGGCGGTACTCTAACCAATTGAACTACAATCCCACTAGGTACAGTTTATTGACTAATTAGTCATAGTAATTCAACTGTGCCGGGTCGTATGTTGTAAAACTTTTCTCTTTCAAATCTACCAAAAGTATTTGTTCGTTCCAATTCTTTCTATATAGAGTATAGGGGATTCAAAAACGAATTACCTTTTTTACCTGATAGATTGATATCTATCTCAATCTATCAAGTTGGTATTGGGCCGAGCTGGATTTGAACCAGCGTAGGCATATTGCCAACGAATTTACAGTCCGTCCCCATTAGCCACTCGGGCATCGACCCAGGAAAAAATGGGAAGTTATTATAAATTAGATATTATAATTACTTTCCTAGCCTAGTACCCCTAGGGGAAATCGAATCCCCGTTGCCTCCTTGAAAGAGAGATGTCCTGGGCCACTAGACGATAGGGGCCTACTTATTGTCATAATATTCAAATCCCTAGGAATTTGTCAATAAAAAAAATCTTTTTTCATATTAATTATTGAATATTCTTCTTGTGTTGTCAGGATCGACAATATAACTATATTCAATTATTTCTTAATATATTGACCCCATTATTTGATTACATATCAAATATGTAATAGACTTTGAAATGACCAAAAGCTCTTTTAACTCGGGGGTAGAGTAACGCCATGGTAAGGCGTAAGTCATCGGTTCAAGCCCGATAAAGGGCTCTTGCTTGCAATAAAGCCCAGTTTTTATTTTTAACAACAAAAAAACTGCAATATACCTTTTTTTGTTATAACGGAATAGAACATGTAATATGATTGAGGACAACTAACATATAGAATTTTTTTGAGATATAGTTTTTTTTCTTTATCTTGGTACTAATAAGACAAGGAATAGTATAAGATTAGGCATAATAAATCTCTTAATTATTTCGTATTACTTTTAAACTAAATAAAAATTAGAAGTAAGTGAACCTAACCCATTGACTGATTAATATATAAGTTATTCTGATATTGAAAATAGTCTGAATTCTAGATGGAATCATTTTCCTTTTATCTTTAAAACCATAATTCGATTATGATGTACCAAACATTCTTACTTGTAATGTACAAGACATTTTATCTTGGTCATTCTACCAGTGGAAAATAGATTGGAATTGAGATATCAAAAAAGATAAGAAAAGGTAAATGGAAAACAAAGGAACTGTTTATTTTTCATTATATCTAATATAGTATCCCTTTTTTTGAATAAAGGGAAAGGAGCGGATAGAGTTCTTTGCTCTAGCTCGTAGAGCAACAAAAATCTTTCTTGTTGTTCCTATTTATTCATAGAACGTAGAAATCATGTAGTAGTAAAAAACATA